>JAOTOL010001488.1:460000-690000 GCA_034440575.1 Imbricaverruca yamaguchii | reverse complement strand
GGCCAATGGAGCTAAAAACTCCATGACGTGCAACAGTGCATGACCAGATTCTCATTTTTGGAAAGCTGAATGTTTTCAGCTTCATGTTTTCACACCCAGAAACAGAGATCACGGACCCAGCAGACAGCATTTATTTCCAACCTTCCCACCACTCCTGGGATCTCCGGCAGTGCACTGAACTGCACATTGTATACTGATGAATGTACGGAACACTCGGGGGACGGGGCAAGAACAGGAGAAAGCCACTCTGTAGACGCCTCTGGGTCCAGCAACAGAGATGGGATAATATCGACTACTTTAGCAGTTCTATGCTAACTCCACTGTCATAGAACGTCTTTTATGTGAGGGATTCGAAAACTGTTTGCTGGGCGCGAGATAGGCTGTGTTATGCAAGCCAGGGTTTTATGTTGTTAATTGTAAAGAACATGTCTAGGAAATATATCGTCCCTCTTCTCCCAAAACAACTTTCGACTTCCCAATCATAGACAGGCCTAGGAAAAGGAAAAGATGAGACATTCGCCCCCCCCCCCACCCCAGGTTGTGAGGGCCAATAAAGCGTCATATTATGAAGGTGGCAGGCCGAAATCATGTGTATGGCGCAGGAATGATTGTGTCTGACCCCGTATTGATAGGGATTTGTCACCTCTTCCCTGCTGAGTGTTTGTTCTTGTTGTTGTTTCGACACTCATGTTCCCAAGCACCGAGTGTTGTACATGCACTGCGAGTCACCTGATGATCCCGGAAAGTGCGCCCGGCCGAATCAGTCTGTGTGAATGTGCTGTATTTCATTGGCTTCGCGTACTTTGACGTATACGCATGCCAATTGTACGCACACTCAAGTCTACGTAAGCACGAAAGCACACATGCGCAAATGTAAGTGAGCGCAAATGTATGGAGGCCAAAGTTGCGTATATGAATATAGGTCAGCGCAAATGTACGTGAATATGCGGAAATGTACATACACAAATGCAAGGGAACTTACCCATGTTTGCAGGCACAAGCGTACTTCGGAGTAGCTGCACGTAAGCAATCGTACGTTAGAGCTCAGAATACTGTTAAAATGTAGTTGTATTAAGAAGACCAGAGGTGTCTGTGGATTTATTACAATTACTAAAGTGGGGCTCGTTTAGGCCTGAATCTATGGGGTGGATCCCCCATCTATCCCCTCCATCTCGAAATCTATTGGACACATATCGAAACTGGGCAGTTTATGTTCGTCTAATATACACTTTAAGAATGTCGAAATGTCAACCTTCCCAGTGGAGAGCTCAGGAGGTAAAACGATTGGTGGATTGATAAAGGCTATTTGGGCTTGCGTTTAAATTTTACGTCCACAAAATTGTCATAGCTCGGAACAAATGATTTTTAATGGTGTAAAGCACTAGATGTCCATACATGCACATGCAAAACATCCAATGGCGCAGCCAGAAGCCTGAGGAAGGGAAGGTATCATTCGTTCCTTGCTGCTGATCTTCACAGTCAGTGCCACAAACCTGGACGTAGCTAAGAGGGTGACTGGATCGGTCACCCCATTCTTGGGATTCTACGGGTCCATGACACGGACCGAGGGCCATGCTAGTGGCCCATTCGCACTCCTCTACGCTATTGTCTTTGAGGAGACAGAACATTCAGCATAACTCTTTTAGGTGTTGTTTCGAGCCTAAGAACGCCTCCAACCCGTTGCAAATAATAAGCCGTTCCGTGGCGGCGGCACCTAGTTGTAGACGTGGTCAGCCAATATACTGACACGCACATGACGGCGCACACGTGGCCGGCTGGACCTAGCTGCCGACGTGGTCAGCCAACACACTGACAGACACACGTGGCCGGCTGAACCTAGTTGTCGACGTGGTCAGCCAACACACTGACACGCACATGACGGCGTACACGTTGGCCGGCTGGACCTAGCTGCCGACGTGGTCAGCCAACATTCTGACACGCGCATGACGGCACACACGTGGCAGGCTGGAGATAACAAAACTTTGAATTTCAGCCACTTCCTTTTCAATGCCATTTTCATACACTTCAATTAATTTTAATTCCAGTGTATTTCAATTTTTCAGATTTACCATTGCTAAAAATGATATTTTGGTGATTTGTGTTGGACCTGATTCACCATCACCATAGTGAATCAGGTCCAACAATGTTAGAGCAATGTTTTAAGTATGTTTAACGTTGCCCTCGTGTAGCAGGAAAAACATAAATTATCGGACGATGGTTTTATGGTTGCAAAGATGAACATGCAATTTGATTTCCCATGCTATCCTGTTTTATGGGGACACATTCCCCCAGGCCGGGAAATGCGTCCCTCTGAAAAGGTTCCAGTGTTCCCGCTCGCATTTTTCAGCTTCAGGCGCCTCTATTAAATAAAAAGGCTCCCCTTGGAAGGAAAGGCCCCTTGCGGAAGAGCCGAGTACATCCCTCCCCCTCGAATTTTGCAGCGAGAGGCACCACTTCAGGCGCTTTCACAGTGGAGCCGATCCAAAGAAATGGCGCCTCTCCAGACAGGTGCCCACATGATA
This sequence comes from Imbricaverruca yamaguchii, assembly GCA_034440575.1. Classification (NCBI taxonomy): domain Eukaryota; kingdom Metazoa; phylum Arthropoda; class Thecostraca; family Neoverrucidae; genus Imbricaverruca; species Imbricaverruca yamaguchii. The sequence continues at coordinate 687,478 of JAOTOL010001488.1, read as the reverse complement.
ATTCCTGGGTTCTACACCTGATTGCAACATTGCTCTCTCGCGGTTATGAACTCGGGCTAGTTACAAAATTGTGCGCATTCGCGTGTGGCTTCTCTTGCAAATTTGACAACAACAGTTGAGTCATCAAGAGGAAAGCGGTCAAACTGAAAGGAAAGTTATATGTTTTGTATGTCCGTAACAGCAATGTGGCAGCGTAAATTAAAAACCGGCGATGAGAGCACCGTCCGAACAGGTTACGACGGATTTCTTGGGGAGCCCCTTGTCATATAGGATGCGAGTGACTGCTATCACAAAGGCTGCAAACAAACATAGATCTGACCGTCCTATTCCTACTACACTCAATAATTGTAAACACGCCGGACCTTCGACATTTTGGAAATTACTTCGATATCTCAACATTCTGATACCGTACGGCAAGCCACGTCAAGTGATACCCACATGATGCACATTGAAGCCATAACCACGAAACGCAAGGACTCTGAAAATTAACACACGCCCTGGAGGGGGGGGGTGGCGAAATCCGCCTACCCATCCCGTTTTTCGTACATCACTCCAGATAGTTACTGGCAGATAAACACCATTGTTTGGGTACCTGCTTAGAATTAACAGGCGCGTTGCTTAAAGCATGAAAAACTGAAATTGGACAACACATTTCGAGTTAGGGGCCGTTAAAGTCCAAAAATCTCGCAGCGCCAATCCACAAAAATCGGCGCTGATGCGCTTCCCATAGATTTGCAAAAGGGAAATGTTCTTGGCAACACTAGCGACTTGTTTCATGTATATTATTATGTCATATAGTTTCAAAGTTATGTTAGGTCACCGAGGTCAAGTTAGGTCCAGTTCATGACAGGGTAATGGAACCAAACTTGGTCAACTGGAATGCTGTCATAAATGCAAATGACTGTCATGCGGTTGATGTCACTTTGTGTGTTATTCCCTACACATTTGAAAACTACTGTTTGTCATTGTGTACCTAAGCGCTTCCATACTTTATTCATGTACTTCTCTCCATTCTTTGCGAAGCCGATTGCGACGAGCCGCCCAGCGGAGATGTCAGGAGAGCGGCCCGGTTACAGTAACCGCAGCAGGTAATGTCCCGATAAATTGCTGATATATAGATGACCTGAGGTCAAATGTCGGGTCTAACATCTGTACTGCATCAGTAGTAATGTCCAAAACACATTGATGCCCATTTTGGAGCGTTCAAACACAATCACAGCGATCCATAACAATGACAAGCCAAGCCACGCAAAACCAGAACATTTTGACATATTTTTACCTAGTATGTCCTTGAAGATATTGGCCATGAAATTTCCACACAATAGAGTTCACTATCGTACCCACCTACCCTGCGAATTTCGTTTCACCAGCTTTAATAGGAACCGTGAACTTAAGGGCGGAATCCGCCCCTCTCCAGTGCGTGTAATTTTCAGACGCTCTCCAGGGCGCATGTTAAATTAATTTTTGACCTTGGGGTTTGATCTGACATTCCCCAGATTGAAATGCTACTCCAGAGTTTCCCACGGGCTATCTCTTGATACCAAGCATGGATAGCTTTTGGAGAAAACGAATGAACGTTGGGCGACAGAAGAAATGAGTTCGAACCTTTGACTTTGAAAATTAAAGTGATTTCTGAACAGTTCGATGGAGTACGACACGGCACGTTGAGTCACTCTACTGCATTAGAATTGAAGACATAGCGACGAGGCGCGAGGACGTCGAACCATTTAAACTAACCTTCGGCCTTGTGCTTTGACATTGACATTGATCCGGTTTGAAATGTTGCTTGAGGTTCACCACGGGCCATTGCTTGGTATCAGATACGAGTAGGTTAGGGCGAAGAAGAAAATGCGAGGCGACTAAGGAAATCGGTTTGACCTTTGACCTTAGAAATTACTTATATTTGGTAGCATTATGATACGGCACAAGCCACGTCGAGTGACACCCACTTGGTGCAAATTGAACGCATAGCGACGAATCGCGAGGACTTGAAAAAATTAAAACTAGCCTTTGAGCTTTTGGATTGATCTTGCCACATCCTGGTTTAAAAATATTACTCGAGGGTTCACCATGGGCTGTCGATTGATAGTGGATCTTGGTAGGCTTGGGCGAAAACCACAAAAAAATATGATGTAACCGAAGAAATCAGCTTGAATTTTGATCCGTCAAGACTATTTCTAAATTTAAACTTTCTGATAATGCACAACAAGACAACACGAGTGACAAAATACGAATGACATCCATTTTCTGCAAATTGAAGCAATAGCGACGAAACGCGAGGACATCGAAGAACTGAATCAAACCTTTGACCTTGACCTGTCCCGGTTTGAAATGTTACTCGAGTGTTCACCACTGATTATTGCGTGATGTCAGATTTGGATAGGTTTGAGAGAAAAATAAAAAAATAGGCGATTGAAGGATCAGCTTGGCCTTTTCTCTTGAAAAATAGATAGCTTAGCTTTCTGATACTGCATAGCAAGCCACATTGAATGATCCTCATTTGATGCAAATTGAGGCGAATGCAACCGATTCTCCCTTTCGGTCAATATGACTTCAATGTCACCATCTAATAAATCAAGCTAACATTTGACCTAGAAGTTTGACCTTGACATGTGCCGATTTGAAATGTTGCACGACGGTTCACCACAGGCTATTGCTTGATACCAGATGTGGGCAGGTGTGGGTGAAAAAAAATTGGAGACGACCGAAGAAACCGGTTTGCGTTGAACCTTGACCGTTAAAGTTGTATTGTGAGACCTATGTAGTTCCTTCCGGCGTGTTCAGTACAGGCAGAAGCATTCGTGGCAATTGATTCGAACGATCTTAAAACCGTCGCGGAATGCCGATGCCATTACAAATACGCCTCTGGCGAACTCGTCACTGAATACGAATACGAATACGACATTAACTAGACATACGTGCTTACGGCTCCCCATGACTTCCCTCAATAGTCTCGAAGGTACCCAAGAACACCTAGAGTCACATTTGTTCAAGATATATCAATATATGAGCAGGTGAATGCAACCTAAGACGTATAAAGCCCTGCGATAATGCAAATTTGTTGCCTAGCAGAGCACAATTTTCTACCCAAGTGAAAACAGAAGATGGTCAAGGTTCATGTTCTTCAAGAATTGGCTGGAAGCAAAAAAAACGTTTCCTGATTTATAATTCGGATATTTTGCAACTACAGATAGCCTGTGAAGCTCGTTGATTGCCTAGGTCGGCTTTTAGTATTGTTGGTGATTCTCTGACATACATATTTTCACTTCATAAATGACTAAGAAGAATTTTGCAGAGATGATACTCAAGTAGCTGAGGCTAGGGGGACACGGCAAAATTGAGGGGGCAAATCGTCACTTCTCAGAAATTGAGGGGCATGTTCCCTCTCGAGCCCCCCTCAATGGTTACACCCATGCAGCACACCAATACTTAATCCCTGATTCCGAAGCAGGGGGGAGGGGCGGGGGCAATTACAAACGAAATGTCATCATAGATAAGGAATCAAACTGTGAGGCACCAAAAGTGTGTAAACACTTGCATTCGTAGCGGAGTACAATCTAAGCATACATGGGAGGAATATACAACTTGCAATGTCTTCATAGCCATGAAAAGGTTCTTAAAATGAATGACTATTATTTCAAGAAATTACCAACATTTTGGATTTGATACTCAATTGCTGATATATGGTGATCAAGTCTGAAACACAAAACGTCGGTAATGTAGTGTAACAATGTAACTTTTGAATGCATTGTCCCAAAAGATTGAGGGCAAGGAGGACATTAATACCTTGCGGGGTGATAGTACGTGTCATCCCTTTCCCAAAATATGCACCACACGACTGGTAATCGACAAGAACGTAGCTTATAAACGTCTATGAAACCTAAAGTGATCTGCCCTAAACTTTACTTCAATGACTCCTAGTTCCTCAGTTGAACACGGGTCATGTTTGCGTTGGTAGACGCACACCAGCAGATGTTACGCCACACGTTCAGCAATGAAACCAACATTGGAGGGCCCTGAGCCTTAAGCCCTCAGTCGGCGCGATTTTTGGTCAGGTGCATCGATTTGTAAGCCTCAATGCAATTTGTTTTAAACTCTATTCGATATTTTGAAGGTCCCTTGTTTTTTTATGTAAACTGAACCATTCCGGAACCATGTGGAAGCTTTCAGGCCACGGTGCACTTTTTCAAGATCCATCTCGATTTTTTTTCCGGGAGGATGGAGTCCAACGATTTTGTGGACTCTGATACGATTTTCTTAGGCCGCGGCGCGATTGGTATGGAGCCCAGCAAGGTTTGTTTGAGCACTATCGCCGTTGTAGTGTCTGGCGATATTTTTTAGAGTTATACCCAGCGGCTTTGTTTTGAGATGAATGGCTCACTCAATCTAACTACAAGATACCGTCCCAGTCTCCGTAACACCGAGCCCTACACCCAGCCGGTTTTATCTTTTATCACAATATTTTGCAATGTCCTTTCTGCAGCGTTTTGGGAGCAAATATGATGCCTATGATTATGTAAGCACTGATGTCAGAGGATCCAAATGGCACAGTCCAGGTAACAGCTTGCGAGGTTGCCATGCAAACACATTAAATAGCCGTGCAAAATAGGAGTATGGAGACCGGGTCTAGTTGATACACGGGATGGTTAATACAACAGCATTTTCTCCAAAAGCATGAAGCCGGTTGCCATGGCTACCGTTGCACATGTTGCTACTGACACCCTCTTCTCACGGAAAAATCAAGCCCAAGTACTTTTGACCCGAGACTACAGAATGGTAAAGATGTGACACATTTTTGGACCGAAAGTGCCTTTGCTTTGCCATGCATTTCTAATCTGTCGCCCACTTGCTAACTTTTTAAGTGTCAGCTCATTACCATGTTCTCTCAACTTTGCGACTGTGAAATGTGTTTAAATTCGTGCTTAACATACAGCCTGTTTCAATGTTTTATGCATTGGAAATGGAACAAAATAACCATACAATTGCCTACTTTTATTAAGGCGTCTGCTAAAACTGTATCAAGATATCTATGGAATGAACGTTTCAGCATTCCATAAATGGCATAAACCATTAGCTATGGTCAGTCAAGACTCACACCAGTATTGTTATTGTAAGCGTGAAATATGAACCTTTCAAAAGGAGCAAACTAGTGCCATCTACATTCATAACATATTTTGCTTAACCTACATTATGTCAACTTAACCCATCATCAGCAACAATTTAACCCTATTGCGGGGTAAGTTGATGAACCGATAGTTGCGCCATGATTTCCTCTCTGGTGGAAAGCCCAGAGGACGCCACGAAAACAAAATATCGTGATGATACCAAGTTTAGGCTCGGCGTAGGTGCAGCAATCTCCTCGCTACCCCTCCAAAGTGATGAGTTATATTGAGTTTCGTTAAAATTGTATCAACTAAGCCAGGTTTCCCCTATCCAATGATTGCAACAATGACGTCATTAAGGTTTGCTTCACCTCAGGCCCATCCATTGTTATGAAGACTGTAGCGAGACAGAGGAACATGAGCTTATCGCACGAAGTCACCAGATAAGCACAGTAGATGTTATGTCAAAGTACGCCCACACATCCAAAAATCAGCCAGACTTCGGCCGCTTTGTTGTAGACATCGGATATGTTTGAAACATTTTTACCAACTGTAAAAATCAAGCATGTATTTGGAAGTTGATGGACCCCTGCCATCCCAACTCTCAAGTTGGAGAGGCAGTTTCCCATACTGGCATCACAGTATCTACAATGATGATGTCTTTCACCTCATTAAACTTAAAAATACAATAAGTAGTACTTATACCATATTACATCCTAAGCGATCACTACAGCTTGAAGGCATTCATTCTTGCTATGTTTGTGGTTAATAAGATGGAATTCAATGTTTAAATATACCTAATTGTTCTAGTTTTTCTTATTATGGGGGAACCATTCAAATTGTCATGCTCGAACAACTTCGAATTACGCTCTCAATACGAGCTAACGTGTGCATTGCTATTCCTGTTGCCGACGATAGCACGAAATAATTTGTGATTTCGCACCAGCCCCAGCATCACTTGAACTTCCCCTTACCTCGAAGCATTTTCATTGCCCACAGGGAAGTAGACTAAAATACTTTGTTTTTGTCTAACGCGACACGGATATGAGTCACGTTTCTGTTTTCACGGTAAATCTAACCTATATCCGTTCCCATTGCTAGTCGGTTGGTCATTGGTTTTTACGACACATCGACCGTTGGGTCATGTACCATCGCCAATCTCTCACGCCGATTGGTCGCGGGCGAAGAGTAGCGACAGGTGAGACTCGAGCCCACAACCTTTCGATTGTGAGACGAGCAACTTACCCCTAAGCTGCTCGTCCCCGTGTTCCCATTGCTAAAATCCTTTGGTGGGGGGGGGGCAGGATAGCCCGCGCTGAATTCGAAGTTATTAACGTATGACAAATGTTTCATGGGACAACAAATGCGACTCTGCCCTGTTTAAGGTAGATATTCGAATTACCCCGGCCCATGCAAACTGAGTAACTGATTTTATTAATTGGCTTACATGTTCTCTTAGCTGGGTCGATGGTCGGCCCATGACCAGCCTCGACCCTTGGGAGGTGGAAACTGAGGTCACCCGTCGGACACAAGCTCCCCTACACGCACGCCATCTAAAATCTGGGGAGCTCTTGATCCAGGCCTGCAACACCACGGACGCACACATCTTAGAGCAGATCACACACCTCTTAAACACACAGGTCACCATAACACGAGACACACACGCAACACATCTCAGGGGATAATACACGCATGGGAGTTGGAATGGATGCCTGAGGGGAGACTGGCTCGCAGGTTTGCGAGCCAGGGGATCTCCTCGGTGTACCGGCCCCCTTCCCCACAAACAAACCAAACACTCACATTCTCATCCTGACTTTCACATCCAAACAACAACCCACACATGTCACAGCTGGTTACATCACATATAAAGTAACACCACGTGCACCCCTCCCTCGTCGCTGTTCCTTTTGTCAAGGATATGGCCACACGAGGGGGGCTGCAAACACACCCTCGTGTGTTTGCACCCTCACCCTCACACACCCTCCTCCTGGGACGGGGCTTGCCCTCGGTGGAGGAAGGAGAAGGTCATCCTCCGACTCATCCACATCGAGGGCTTGGCCCCGTCGCGGGCACGGGAGTGGGGTGACGAGCAGTACCCGATGCTCACCGCCCGGCCCACGCAGATACACACTCACCTTACAGCCACCCCTCAGGAAACCCAGACGGACCCTACAATTGTCATTCGGCCAGAACCCACAACAAAACTTACGGCACAAGCACAGGCACCTCCCCTCTTACAACACCGCGAAGCATACAAACCACCACGCCTATCACTCCCCCAGACCCACCCCAAGCACGCAAGGGGGAGTTTTTCAGACTCCCCCTTCACCACAGACCACCCACAGACTCAGAGGAAGAATACGTTAGCTCAGATAGCGCAGGAACCACTCTACAAACCACCCAAGCACCGACAACACGAGCAACCAACAAACCAAGCACTACATCCACGAACAAACCAACCACAACACCCATGAAAACCAGAACACGTAATAAACCTACTCGACACTAGACAGCATAGGAACAAACATCCGAACAACTCCTCAACCCAGTCTCTCCCAACTCTGCCCATCACGTGTTTATATTTTTTTTTTATCGAAAGAAGCTGGTGCCAGACCGACATCAGAACTTCAAACAAAAGTAAAAAAGAATTGAAAAAAACAGAAAAAAAAACAAAACAAAAACAAAAACAAAAACAAACAAACAAAAACAAAGGAAAAAAGTACACAAAGAACCGGAAAAAACAACAACGACAAAGTACTAGATAAAAGAAGAAAAAAAGAATGTAAGAGACAACTAACAGTGTATGACTATGTATGTTTGCAATGTTAATACCAAAGGCGATGACCCCCAACCCCCTCCACCAACTACTACCAGGCACCGTCCGGACCACCACCTCCAACCGACTTCAAAGTCGTAAACAGCTGAAATCACCACACGGTGGCAGGCTGTTATAATTGACCTACACACACACAAACTCCTAGCTGGATACTGCATGCGAGCAGAATGATTTCAAGGTTAAAAAGCCATACATTTGACATATCGTACAACACCTTGCACTATGCATATGTGTATCGACCTTAAACCAGTGAACCACGTCGACCATTGAATAAACCAGACCGTCCGCTGGTGTCAGTTCCCAGTAGCCCAGTCCCAAGCCTGCGTTGGAAGACCACGCATCAACTACCCCTCCCGTCCCCCCAGACGACCGCACGATATAGTGCCTCACCCTCGCCGTATCCAGTGACATGTGCAAGTTGCCAGTGGTGTCTTCAGCTTGATCTCCAAGGATACCTCCACATGACTGACAGGGAAGAGATGATGCGCCAACAGCACAACAGCATATAGATCTGAAGATACTGTACATGTTGACAAAATGATGAATAGTTCAACAACTGTGTCCGCCACTGCAGTCGTCCGATTCCCAGCCTGCGTGGCTGGGCGCTCGACGACGCAGCCCGGCTCGGATTTCCCCGAAGAGGCGAGCTGGCCGTGATCTGAACGACCAGCCTGCTTCTAAAGCAGAGCTGATCTAGAAACGGCTAACTAATGGCGATCTAGCAATTTCTAATGGAGCACTGAATCGGTACAAAGTAAATGAGAGTACTCCATATCGGCTCACAATTACCTCTGGCATTCCTTAATGAACAAACATAGAGATGTGTCATTTGTGAAGGTATTACTGCAGAAAAAAACACTAGGTGGTCATGAATATTGCGGAGGATCGAGGAGGGACGCTCTGACTTATTTATGTTTCCTGGTATATCTAGAGAACCAGGTGATAAGCAGCATATTTTGTGCCGTCGCAACAGACTAGATTACAGCCTGCCCCAGCTCTGCTGTTAACGGACCAATAGGTGACTGAGCCACAACCGAGCTCGGCACCTAGTAATATGCAGCGTGAGTGTAAATGTGTGTGTGTATGTGTGTGTGTAGGTATGTGTGTATGTATGTGTGGGTATATTTGTGTGTATGTGCATTTGTGTGTTCGTGGCAGGAGGTGGCTTGATCACTAGAAGTCACTTTGATCACTAGCTATCCGCTCTTCGGCGAGGGGTGACGTCACGAAACACGAGTCTCTGGGATGGCTGCCGGGCGTCCAGCGCTGAAACAAACGCTTGCGTGTCCTGCAAAACTATCGTGAATTTAACGTCGGCGAACGCAAGGCACAAGCACAACTGAAGGCGCAGCATATACCTAATCTATATATCTATATCTAAATACAGGTCCATGTCTTCATCTACAGATATTTATATATATACATATATATATATATACATATGTAATATATATATATATATATATATATATATATATATATATATATATATATATATATATATATATATATATATATATATATATATATGTATGCATACATACATTGATATCTATATCCATATATTCCTCTCCCTGTCTCCCTTCTCCATCACTCTTTTCATCTCTTGATCTTTGTATCTCTTGATCCCTATATCTCTTGATTTCTGTATCTCTTGATCCCTGTATCTCTTGATCTCTGTATCTTTTGATCTATGTATATCTTGATCTCTGCACATCTGTATCTCTGCACACATATTTGTATCTAAGCCTCTCTGCATCTCTGCATCTCTGTATCTCTCTTTCTCTCTATCTCTCTATCTATCTCTCTCTCGCGCGCTCTCTCTCTCTCTCTCTCTCTCTCTCTCTCTCTCTCTCTCTCTCTCTCTCTCTCTCTCTCTCTCTCTCTCTCTTTCTGCATTTTTGAAGTGGTGTCCTTCGGACATGGCCGCCGTGTGACAATGTCTGGGTCTGCACCTGGCCAAAATAGAATGCAATTCTTAAAAAGTTAATTTCATACTATGCACTATTTCGTTCAGTGATTCAATCTTGCTATTCGGGGGAGCATCGTGACTAGGGACTGTCTAAAATAGAAGAGCGGGCATCTGAAGTCGAAAAAGTGGTAGGTTATAGAGGGTTCATCTAAGGTCAGAGTGACGACCTAGCGGTGACATCGGACGTAAATGAGCAGACTTCATTTGAACACGGTCACCCAGAGGTACCATCGAACGAACTATGAAACATCATGCGAACCTCAACACATCTCCGCATTATATCACCCCGAAGCCAATAGACGGCACGCTACTAAGTATGACTAACCTTGGGTGTAGCCCATAAAATACTTATTTCCATAATGTATTATGGTAGCATAGGTACAATAATGAAGTCTACACCTTACTACATCAACTCCAAGTACGGGAATGCCACAAAAATTGCGTCAAAGACCCCAAACAGATGTCGGGCCCCGGAAGGAAGTGCGTTGGAGCACGGAAAAAAATGCACCAGGAGCCCGAAGAATCGCACCGGGGCTCACAAATATCGCGCAGGAGGCTTACAAAAATAGAAGTCGACCACAATAAATCACAAAGGGATTCTATCGAGTTCACCCGAGCACAAAAAAGGTTCTAGGGCAAGATACATTCGCGTTGGGTCCCCATAATTAAGGGTTTTAAATAAATACAGCCGACACCAAAAAAACTTGCTTCGGGCTCTAAAATTTGCGCCGAGGAACGCTATAATTAGTCTGGGCCTGGGGTCGGATTAGCACAACGCGACCTGTGAACTGGCGCCAACACCCCCACCCCCAAATGTCGCGCATGGGACCCAAAATTCCCGTCGGTAGTCGCGTAAGTTCTGGCCGAAGCATCAATAACTATCTCGGGGCTCACAAAAATTGGCGTTGATGTCCCCAAATAAGCACAGCGTGGTCCCAAAGTCGCAACGCAACCCGACAAGAATCAAGCCAGAACCCTAAACAATAAAGGGAGGTTCCGAAAAATAAATGTTCCGACCAGAAAAATAACCCCTTAGACCAAGCATACTACGAGATGCCTTAACAAATCGCATACGACACCGAAAAACATTCCGGAGCTCGACAAATCCCGGCGGGACATAAAAATACAGAAATGTCGCCGAGGGCCTGAAAAATAAGCCCTTGGCTGGGACTTTACATAATTCACAATCAGTCACTAAAAACTGTCAAGCCCAGAAATCTGACGTCGGATTCTCCCGGAACCACGCGACTGGGCCAGAAACGTCGAGACCGGATCCAAAGAAATTACACCGGGCCCCTAATATTGTGCTGAAGTCCCACAAGCATGAAGAAAAAAACACAGCGGGACTCAAATAGCATAACTGGAGGACGAAAATGCACCGAGCGCTTCAAAGCTTTCCGAGTCTGGAAAAAAGCGGCATTGCCTTAAGACATTCTGTTGCTCTAAGTATACACACCGGAGCTAAAAATCAAGACACAACGGCCCCTCAAAGCACAGCGGGGTTTGATACAGCATGGGGCCTAAAAAACAGGCTAGGTCCCTAAAAAATCGACATGGTCCTAGAAAAGGAATGAAAAGACAGTGCACTAAATGAACACTGCGGGGCCTACGAAAACGCGCCGATGCTTACAAATTATCGTCGGTGCAAAAAAATAAGTAACAAAACTTTACTTTTGTTTAAAAAGCCGGTATCGCAAACACGTGTCGAGCCTCAAGGAAACAATTGCTGGTGCCTTAAAACACATCCGAAGACAAAGAAAATCGGAAAGGTTAAAAAGAACACCTAACTGGTGTCTCAGTTCGGTACCCAATCTGGAAGCGTTGTTATTTAATCAGAAATGAGGTGCGTCAAAGCTAAGCGGTTTCCGGGCTTCTTAGCCACTAGAAAACGTGGGAAGGAGAAAGCTAGTCATCAAAGTGAATTCAGGATGGGCCCTTGCGGCCCTAAGTCTGAACACGTTATGACTTTATGAGGTGTCGTGTGTTGCTATTTTGCACTGCTTTGTTGGTCCTCAACATATGCGCTTTAATTCCGTTTCAGCCGGGTGTTACGTGATGCAGTTGTAGGATTTCCTTTCAAGTGGCAAATATTATAAAGTGCACGATGTGCACTACACAAATGTTTGAGGTGACTGATGAGGCCCTGAGGACGAACACAATACCATATGTTATTATTTGTACCGCTTTTCTTTTCCCCACTCTGTCATCTTGCCAATCATGGCCTCCTACAAACCGGATCAAAACATCTTCAACCAGCGATCACCCGTCTTTCCTTTTCTCATCCTCTCGAACAATAGTCATGATAATTTCTTCATCGGCCAGCAAGTAGGCTTCGTTCTTACTAGCAGCCAGTGCAAACTTGTAAGGTGAACACTGCCTTAGAAACGTCTGTGGGCCAATGAGTACTGAGTATGGCTATATCTGGCAATCTAAATAAAATCAAACCCTTTCTCACCTTCACATTCAAGTAACTTGCCATGGAAATATGAACGTGCGAAAAATGACTAAGGGGAAAACTCAACTCAATGAACAACAATCTGAATTGTGCAAAAGCATAGATCGGTGAACTCATAATGACCCCCTGCAGCTTTTGGCCATTTCAAAATGTTCGTTTACGGGATAATTTGGACTGGCGTTCCATTCTTTCTCCCCATGAACATCGGTGAACAACGGATGACGTCTCACGGACATTTGGTACTATATCTTGGAAACTAGGGCACACCACGTAGTGATGTGTGCCCTATTAGTGACGCTGTAATGAGCTTGCACTCACCCCACACATGCGCACATAGCGGAAATTGAAGAAATTTAGTTTGAACAGTAATATACTAACGGTTTCGCTCCCATCAAGAAGTATTACAAATGCACCCATTAGTCGTGAAAAGAGTTCAAAGTCCAGCGAGAATTGTGAATTTGAATGTACTTTTACTGTGATGGTAGTCCTTTTCAGTAACGCATCTTGTTAGCCATAAGCACGTCCTGGGGCCTGTCCCATCCCTTTAGCGGTCCCCATCTTAGTGGTAAAAGTTGTGTGTTTACAATTAAGATTATCGGGTTATCAACGCAAAAGTGCTCAACCATGGTACTTTGCGAAACCATGGTACTGTTCACCCTGGCCCACTCACTTTTGGGGACGTTCCTACGCATGACCAGGCCATGAAAAGGCATCATTGCATTTCATGGCCTGGTCATTGCATGGCATATTGCAGACGAATAACATGCAAATGTCTTGCTATCATCCGCCACTGCGTGTCGCATTACTTTCCCACGCGTCGACGCATTGGAGGCGAAAATCGTGTGAATGTTATACGATCATCGGCCACTGTGCAACGCATTACTTTCCCACGCGTCGATGCGCGGGCTACCGAGCTCTCGAACAATAGGACAGCTGCACGCAAAGAGCACGTACTCAATTGTATCATCCTGCCATCTGACCATAAATATTGTTACCTATGATTCAGCATTCGATCTCATTAGTGTAATATGTAGACCGTGCTGCTACCTAGCGATAGCTATCTGAAGTGATGCTTCTGGAAAATTAAAAAAAGTTCTTGAATCTGTGGAGATTGCAACCTGTGGAGGTTATGACCGCTGCTGAGTTGTGGAGGTTATGACCGCTTCGTACTTGTGGAGGTTGCAACCTGTGGGGATTACGACCTGTGGAGGTTATGACCTGTGTAGGTCATGACTGCTTCGGAGTTGTGGAGGTTACGACCTGTGGAGGTTATGACCGCTGCGGACTTGTGAAGGTTACGACCTGTGGAGGTTATGACCGCTGCGGACTTGTGGAGGTTGTGACCTGTGGAGGTTATGACCTGTGGAGGTTACGACCGCTGCGATGTGTTGAATTTGTGGAGGTTGTGACTTGTGGAGGTTATGAACTGTGGAGGTTATGATACGCTGTCATTAGGACGATTGTATCCAGACGGCGGAGGTGTCGTGTGACAATGTTAGTCGTCGGGTTGGTTTAAATGCAGACGGAACACGCCTGGCTCTCCCCACAGCGTGTTAACACTCGCACTGGAGGCCCTCTGAAAATTATGCTCGTCGGGGGGATTCCAACCCCCCCTTAAGATCTCGGCTCAAATTAAAGCTAGAGTTACGAAACATTCAGGGTAGATGGGTACAGTGGTAAACTCTATCATGTGCAAATTGCATGACCTTAAGTCTATATCTTCAAGGTCAAATAAGGTCAAATATGTTAACTTTGCTTCTCTTACGTGCCTTGGCTTAACAGTGCTACGTATTTCCCCACAATGAGCTTCCGTGATGCTTTGAGCATGACTAATGATGCAATAAGGATGCTAGATGCTGCATTTAATATCGGGTCACTTATATATCAGCACTTGATAAAGGTCATGGTATGTATTTTCATGCATTTGATGTATTTGATGGAACAATGCGCTTTGGACATTTGAGGAAACTATACTGGGTATTGTCATAATAATAATGACAAGAATAGCAATAATAGCAATAACAATCAAACTACTACTACTGCTACTACTTTGCTGTATGACCGAAGCAGTCGAAGCGCCCCTAGGCCTCCCTGCTACTCCTACTATTACTACTCCTACTACTAGGTATTTCGCAAGCTCCACTACAAACGTGAAGGTGGAGTTTCGCGGCGCTTGCTGCGGGCTGGTCTGTTTCCCGGCGAATGGCCAGAGTTTCCGGATATACCGATACTCAGCATCGGCCAACGACCGGGACAAAACGCCATATTTGCCGGGCTTCGGGGACATATAAACCTTGAAACCATAGCGTCTCCGGAACCGAACGAGCGTCTCGTCCACGCAGACGTCTGATGGCTTCACGTGGCGCCGCAGGTTTTCGTCAAACATGCCGAACACCTCACGAAGCAGGCAGAATTTGTCGGCTTCACGTCTGACAGGTCGGCTTGTGATATCGTCAAACCGAAGGCAGCGCAGAAGCTTCAGGCAGCGGCGGTGGCTCATTGTGGCTGAGAAGGGCGCAGGTGCAAATACACGCTGGAATAGGTCCTCAGCTGGGCTATTTGCACCCACACAGCCCCGCAGCAGAGAGAGGCCGACAAACGTCATCAGTTGTGAGCGTCTCACTGGAGCGTACGTCTGGAGATGACAATGAGTCCGGATCTTTTGTGGTCCTCATAATTTGCCTTCTCCTCCAGCATCTTTTTGTTGGCATGTTTTAGAGTCAGGTCGGTCACGCTGTCTTGGGAAAAAGCAGCATGATTGTTGCCACATCCGATGATACGGTCCTCGTCTCCCCGATGAGACCAGGCCTATGGCGCTTTAGGTTCACGTCCAGCCTCCTGGAGCGCTGAGCTGGCGGCTGCAACAACCACTCAGCCACTTTTGTTGCGGCGGTCACGCACGCAGAAGGCGCCCGGGTTTTGCTTGAATGGGACGTATTTGCCTTCCTCCAGGATAGGCTTCGACTTTGTACGCTCCGAACGCTGGGTGCGGGAAGGGCTGGTCCCGCAGTACGGAGGCGGCCACGGCTTCAGGGCTGGTCGCGCCGGTCGCATCAGCTGGCGTGCCAGCTGATGGACCGGCTGACGAACCAGCTGACGAACCGGCTGACGTGCTGGCTGACGTGCCGGCGGCAGCGGCTGTAGACACAGAAGTGTTCTCGTCATCCGTATCGTCTTCATCTGGAACGTACAAAGCATCTTCTTCTTGGCTGTCTGAGTCGGACGTTGCTTGAAGTTCGTCTTCATCGGAGTCGATCAGCGGGATGAGATGCGCTGCTTCAGCGGCGCTAAGCTAGCGAAGCGTACGGCGGGATATGATGAGCGATCAGCTTCGCGTCCGACCTGTACGGGCTCAGAACAGAAAATGCTTCAACAGAAACTCTTATCGACGCACGGTGGGGGAAAGCGATACAGGGTTTACCAAACCAAACACCACGTTTAACGACTATTATCGTGGTCGTGAAGGTTTTGCCCACAGTTTGATCTTAGTACCGACCGAGGCATTGATATGCTCGATATACCCCCTTCAAACACCGACAAACCTTCACGTCCCGCTGCAGTAATTGGGGCATATTTGAACAGCGACAAACAAGGTGCTGTGTAAACAGACCGATTGGTACCATCTCCCGTTCAAGTTACCAGAACCCCACTCGCCCGCCCATCTACCGCTCAAATTATGGGAATCTCGCCCGCCGGGCTGGCCGGCGAGCGGCCCTGCGCCGGCGGCCCTGGCTTCATGAAGACTAAGGGCCGACGTACATGAACGAAATGTACAAACGCTTAGGTTCACAATGAAAAAAACAGTAGTGTTCAGGATGTGTCGAGATTAACATGCGAAATGGCATGAATCGTATGAGTCATTTGCGTTTATGAAAATCTTCCAGTTGACCTGTCATAAACATGACCTGACTTGGCCTCGGTGACCTTACATGACTTTGGAGCTATATAACATAACAATATACACCAAACAAGTCGCTAGTGTTGCCATGAATACTTCCCTTTTGGCAATATACGGGAAGCGCATCAGCGCCGATATTTGTGGTCTGGCGCTACAAAATGTTTTGACTTAGATAGCCTGTAGCTCGACAAAATGTTCGCCCAATTTTAGTCTTACTTACGTCAAACGACGTGCAGTACATTTTTAGGCTGGTACATAAAACATTGCGCATATCGACCGGTACAATCGGAAACTATTTGCGAAAAGCCCGAGGATGTGCGGACTTCGCCCCCTCCCCCTCCAGTGCGCGTGTTAAGACTGCATTCGTCAGATCGTGAATATAATATACTATACGTAGTTGGACGGGAAGACAGTATCAATCAAACCACATGATTCATTTGAGTCAGCTCGCTCAGCTCGTTTGGGTGGGGGAAGTCCCCCAATCCTCTAGATCAGATTGCTACATATATTTCAAGAAATTTGTTAAGTGCGATTTATTCGTGATCTCGATGAAATATGGTATGTAGGCATAGACGTAGGAACAGGGGGGTCAGGGGGCATGGCCCACCCACTTTTAAAGTGGGTGGCCCAACAATGGTAGCTGGCCCTCCCACTTTTGAGACATCTAAATTTCCTAAAATGCAGAATTCACAGATTTGAAAATGTGAAAAACTTCCTGCAATCCATAACTAAGTAAAAGCTGTACATATCACATCGCAGCACTTCATTTCTTAAGTCATGCACATTTGGCCATGATCCTCCAATAACGTAACTAATTCAGGAGTTGATGTGATGCAACAAATATACGGACATTCATTAATACAACGAAGAATGGCTCTTAAGTGCTCCTGGGTTTTAGACATTTCTTCTCACGATACTGACATTCACACCTTATCTTGTTTTATGAAAATACTATAAGGAAGATAATGTGCCAGCCAGTACCAAAACATGTTCATACTAGAGTCTGGACTTGGTTCTTTGACTGTTAGGATCCTAAACATCAATTTCATTAATATTTCCTAGAGTGGAAGATTGTAAAGCCTGAGAGCAGTAACGTACCACAATCAAGGTAAGACATACACTTTTGAAGTGCAATTTCCTTGCCTTGATATTACAAAGCTATGTATTATATACGACCTTGGTCCTAGCTGCCATACACTTCAACATCTACGTGTATTTTTATTATTGCAGAGTGCAAATTATTACCATGATACATTCATTACGTGACTGTAGTATAGAATAGAACATACACAGTTCCACATTTCATTGGATTTTCAGTCCAGCATAGCACACAGATATGTGCAAAATACTTATTTCCATCATATATTAAGGAGCATACATACAATACTGAGGTCCACACACTATTATATCAACTTTCAGTACGAGAACGCCTCTCAGAATTTTAGAATCCCAGAGAGGATTAAGCACTCGTGATGCGACCTGACAAGATCACATGATGAGTGATATGAAGAGTAATGATGTGACCGAGTAACGAACGATGCATGTCATGCGACCTGATAAGGCACATGACGAGCATGGCAATTGACCTGAGTGGATTGTCAGCTGCGTAGTGGCATCGACAGCATGTTAAATATTGAATTCATGTTATGTCATTCAACATAAATGTATCGGTTCATGGTGTATGCAACAATATCTACACATTTTAGACTCTGATCCCATAATCTATAGAATGAACACATATGGATTAATTTTCAAACACCGAATAACAACGGAGACTACTATCAAGACTTTTCATCGTCCAGTGATGTGCATGTCCAGGCTGATATTTAAGAAACCTGAAGATAATGTGATGAATTTAGGCCAATAGCAGGTAGTATGCTAATGAACACTACTTGTGGTGCAAGCAGTTAAATGGGCATATGGAAGTCGATTTTGTGCGATGTACTCTATAGACGTCATTGTTAATCTATACAATCATTGGGACATGTGCAATAGTGTGCCGATGGGGGGGGGGGGTGGAATTGGAACAGTCTCCTTCCCTATGAGAATTTGTGGGCCTCAATACTGCGCCGCAGTTCGGAAAAATAACGCCAGGCTCCCTAAAAAATCCTGCTGGTGTCCCCAACAGTCACATCTAGGAACATAAACATAACTTTGGAGCCTGAAAGGTCGCGCAGGATGTTCATAAAATTACGATGGGGCTCCCAAGATCCAACTTAGGCCCCTGAAAGTAACATTGGGGCCACAAAAGTCGTTCCGGTATCCTACAAATGACATTGATGGCTCCAAAATGTTGCACCGGGCCCCTGAAAATATCGCTCGGCCTCCAAAAGGTCGCGTCGTACCCAGATAAATCACACAAGGGTTCCAGAAAGTCACGCTAAGGACATAGGTAGGGCAACGTACCTGGAAGTCACGCTGGAGGCGAAATAGACTGGAAGTTACGCCGGTGCCCTTGAAAACGACACTAGCCACCAAAAGGAATGGCCAGGACCTCAAAATCACGCGTGATTCAAAAAGGTCGGGTCGGGGCCCTTCATAATCGTGCTGATACCCCCAAAAGTTGGACCGGGCACCGAGAATATCACGCTGGGAGCACACAAAAATCGCACTGCGATTCTGGAAAATCACGATGGGTGCCGCAGAAAGACGAATTGGACACTTGAAAATCACGCTTAGGCTTCGAAAGTTCATGCCTGAGCCCAGATAATGAAGCTCCGTGCCGAAAAAGTCGTGCGGGGTTCTTGAAAATCACAATGGGGACCATAAAATGTTTGGCCGGGGCAACTGGAAATCACGCTGAACCTGAAGGTACCGAAGAGTCAAGCCCGAGCCATCGAATATCACGCTAGGGGCTCGACGGGTCGCACAAGAGCCCCAAATTTTCATCGGGAACGCACAGTAAGTGAAACAGGGGCAACGAAAAAACAGTGTGGACATGGAAAATCACTCGGGGTCCCAGAAATTGTTCCAAAAGAAGCCAAAAAGTGTTGTACCGCAAATACGTGTCGAAGCCACTAAAACTCGCAATAGGCATCGCAGCAAATGAAAACAGGGTCCAAATCGCACTTAGACCCAAAAATGTCGCGCCGCTGCTCTTCGAAATCACTAGGGGCCCAACAAGTCGCGCCGGGGCCACACAAGTCGCAACTGGCTTCCCAGAAATCAGTTCGTACCCGAAATGTTACTCTGCGGCAGCAAAAATTGCGTCAAAGACCCAAAAAGCGCGAAAAAAAACATTAGGACACCGCTAAAAAGCGCGTTGGAGCACGGAAAAAAATACACAGGGAGCCAGAAGAATCGTACCGGGGGCAAAAATATCGGACATGAGGCTTGCAAAAAATAGAAGTCGACCGAAAACAATTACAAAAGGACTCATTCGAATTGACACGTGCACCGTAAAATTCACAACAGGTCCTGAAAGAAGGTTTTCCTGAAAGCCTTTTTACTCTGAAGGTTACCATCGGCTGAAAAAAAAACGGTGAACAGCCACAGTGACATGTCAAATAGGAAAATACCTTCCATCCATCCTGAAGACATGGACTTCAAACAAGCGAAAAATTGTACCAAGAAATGATCTGGGGCCCCATATATTTGCGACGGGGGCACAACGAAATGACGAAATTAGAAGTGTTAAATAAATACAACCGGCACCAAGAAAAAACTTACACCGTTCCCAAAAATATGTGCCAGTAATGTCACAGCCTCGCCGTGGCTTAAATAAGTACAACGCGCCCCGTGAACTAGCGCATGCACCCAAACAACGCGCTTGGGACCCAATATTTATGTCGGTATTCCCATCATATATTCTGGTTGGGGCCTAAAAAAAGTACATCGGGGCTCCAAAAAATGGGCGTCCATAGCCACAAATAAGTTCAGCGTCGTACAAAAATCGCATAGAAACCCGACAAGGATCAAGTCATAGCTCTCCAAAATAAAGAGAATTTCCGAAAAATGAATGTCCGAGCCAGGAAAATCGCTCCTTAGCACAAACATATCATCCGGTGGCTTAACAAATCGCATACGGCACTGAAAACTCGTCGGATCCCCTACCGTAACCACGTGCCTGAGCCCAAACACCATGAGAAGTTATACCTGAGTCCCCAGTATCGTGCTGGGGTCCCACAAATGCGAGCGAAGAACCTCAAATGAGCACAGCGGGATCCTAAAAGCACAACTGGAGGACGAAAATACACTGGGCCCTCCAAAGTGTACCGAGTCTGGCAAAGAGCAGCAGGGCCTTAAAACATGCGTTCCAGCTCTAAGCAAACCTACCAGGATCTAGAAGCAAAACACAACGGGACCCTCAAAGCACACTGGGGCCTTGAAACCGCAAGGGGGCCTAAAAAACAAGCTGGGGCCTTCAAAAAACGATGTGGTTCAGAATAGAAACAAAAATACCCGCCCACAAATAAACACTTCGCGGTCTGGGAAAACCCGCCGATACTTTAAAAAAAGATATTGTCGCTGCACAAAAACGCAACAAAACAGGAGAGCCGGGGTCGCAAAAATGTGCCGGGTCCCTACCAAAATTGGTCGAAATCCTAAAGCACATCCATAGACGAAGAAAAACGGAAAGGTCCAATAAATAACTCCTAGCTAGGGCCTCAGTTCCATTGCTAACCTGGAAGCGTATTTAACCAAAGAGATTAGGTGTGTCAAAGCTCCGCGGTTATCCGTATTTCTCAGCCACCAGAAAACGTGCGAAGAAGAGAATTAATCATTGCTTTTAATTCGCGATGGGTTCTTGTGGCTCGCAAGTCTGAACACGTTAATGGCTTTATGGGGTGCCGTGAGTTGTCACATGCCAACTATTCTGTGCTGAATTGTTGGCCCTGAAACAAGTGGCGGATATTCTTAGGTGCACAATGTATACTACAGAGATGATTGAGGTGAATGATACTCTATGTGCTGGAGTTAGGCTCTAAGGACAAACACCATGCAATGCATTTTGATGTATTACGTTCTTCCTTGCCCAGACTGTTCTTCTGCCAATCTAGGTCTGACACAAACCGGATCCAATAATTTTGATCCAGCGATCACCCGTCGTTCCTGTTTCTCATCCTTTCCTGCATCAATCATGAGACTTATTTTGCCATGGGGCAGCAAGTAATTTACGTTCTTGCACAATATTTATCCTCATCAACATCGGTGAAGATTTACGAAGGGAACATCTCTGCGACATCAAGTGCCAATTCATGGAAAATAGGGCACACCACATATCATTAGTGAGGCACTCCCCCCGCACACACATATTGGAAGTTGAGGAAATTATATTTGAACAGTAATAGGTACTAGAGGTTTCCTTTGCACCAGGAAGATAAGCCTATTATTGAATCCACCAGTCGTGAAGAGTTCCATGTTCAGCGATAAGTGTGAATTTTAAAGTACTTATGCTGTGTATTCTTTTTCAGTGTCACATGTTGCTGTTAGGGATAGGCGCGCCTAGGGGCCTGCCTCCTCCCATAGGCATGTCCCTTAAAAGTTGTGTGTTCACCATTCAAATTATCGGATATTCTTTCCAAAAGTGCTCAACCGTTGTTGTTTGCAAAATTTATGGGTGCGCCCCTTCCGTTGACTCTGGCCCATCCACTTTTTGAGACGCCTATGGCCTACTAATATAGGCCTACGCCTATGTATGTAGGTGAGAGTAAGGTTTATTTAATAACAGCTCTGGAGTTAAACATCACTTGGGTGATAATATGACGTTTTTAAGTGAAATTCAAGAACCTAATATGAAAGAAGTATTACCCATACATTACAATGTGTAAATTGGCACAACCGAGCAAAGTTGATTTTATTGTCCCCTATGGCGTGATCTTCATCTATCACAAACACTATATGCATTAACCCGTCCCGTCTCGGGGGGGGGTTCAACCGCCCCCTCAGATAGTGGATGAACGGCGTGTGTCAGTGCGCCAAAATGTGGTATACCTTTTCACACATCAATTTGGCATGCTGATTCAAAATTTTGAAGTCAGGTCATCTAGGGTCAACGAGTTAGTCAAGGTCAAGTGAGGTCACCTCCAAAAAGGTTTAACCAGTCGTCACGTTTTAACAGATGCAGATAGTTTAATGAAACTTTCAGCGTTTGCTTATCCTTAGGGATACAACAAAAGTAGGAGTGGAATTTTTCTCGTTTTTTTTTTTAGTTTTTGACTATGTATAAATTTTGCATTTTTGCCAATTGCAGTGCAAATATAGGATTCTGGCTAAAGTAAGCATTTTTTATTAGTACAAGTTGACTTCCAACAGCGTTTCTCGGTCTGCTCTTCCTACCGGGAAAGGAAAATTAAAGAAAACTTGAAAATTAAAATTTTTGAAATTTCAGGAAAATATTTTTATTTTTTGGGGCAAAAAAATTAAAGCCCTGGTCGATTTCCCTGTCCTTTTTTCTTCATATATCCACCAAAATGAACTCCCCAGAGCCAAAAACATAATGTAAGTCGTGAAAAGTCGTGAAAATCTAGCCCCTCTGGTGACGTCACTTTCGGGGGAAAATTGTTTTGAGGGATGGATCCGGACCATACTCATCGAGCGCTTTCCGATGACACCTCTTTCGTTTTCGTGCGACGCTTAGTTTGGATTTTATATTTGACTTGGATTTTGGATTTGACCGGAGAGACGGTGCAGATTAACAACATCTAAACCATTTCTGAAACGGTTGGACGAGTGCTATATTCTAAAAGCGGGCTTGAGCACCCGAATCCTCCGGTCCGGTTTTGGTGATAGCGACGGCGGGGGGGGGGGGGGCAGAATCCACCCCTTTCCCTTACCTTTCCTTCGGTATGTTCGCGATAGATTTGGAACGAACATAGACATCTACACATTCTCAGCAGCTGAGCTTAATTAATTTTGCACACTAAGCTAAAGCCCAATTCTGGATCATGTCAAGACATGATATATGCGGTTGTCACGGTTCCGCACAGGTACGTACTCCATGATCCTCAGCTTTGCGTGCTCTTTGGGCATATTCCGCAATCTATCTACCCCTTATATTAGTAAGAGGCTCCCAGTTGTGCATGTATCCAGTTTCGTGTTGCATTGGAGCAATTGATAATTCTGATATTAATGACATTTCCACATTTTGTCATTTGGAGCATTCGGAGTATGCTGAAGATGGTCACGATGATGTCAGCACATACGTAGCACTTGTAAAAGTGCATGTGTCATGTAAAGTCTGTTCTTAGTTAGCCTGGCTTGACCTAAGCTCAAAGTTGCCAACAATTGACTTGTGTGGGCCATCATTTACGCTGTTTACGACGCAATCTCGGCTCCGGTGGGACCGAGATATACTGGTTCGTACTTACCAGAAAAGTACTAGTTCTATGGTATTATTATAGTATGTAAGAAATAGTATAAAAATGATCGAAGGCAATAATGGCGACGGTGATACAATTGTGCTTTTGTTTCCATAGTTCACATTTGTGTGGGTGGTAGGAGGTTCCCAATTTCGTGGGTGATCTCTATTCATCAGCTAGTTTTTTACTTCGAGTTGACAAGAAGTGTGAAATATGGCCGTTGAAGTACGGGGGTCTATAAATATTGGCCCAAGTGTTGTTTTGTTCTTGATGTGTATCACCTGCGCGCGTGTAGGTGCAGTGGTGCATACCTGGATGTGAACATCTTTGGTGGAGCAAATATAATTTGTTTACCACCGCACCGGGGCGATGGACGAGTGAGGACCAAGCAGGCCAAGGAACACGGTGTGGTTGGAATATATTGTTCCTTATTAGCCGGAAGAGTTGATAGAAAACTTCGAGGCAAGGGGACAGTATTTCTTGCATGTTTGACCAAGTGTGTGTGTTCTTTTCATTTCAAGCCCAAAAGTCATAGTGATTTTGATCTATTAATACGAGCCACAAGGATCCATCTGAGTTAAAGGGAAGATGCCATGAGATGAATTATGTGGTTACACACCATGCATATTGTGTGCAATGCCAGAGGTTATGCAGGATAGTAAAATACCAATATATATATATATATATATATATATATATATATATATATATATATATATATATATATATATATGTGTGTATATATGTGTTTATGTATGCATACGTATGTGCACTAATAAATAATGATCATAATGGGCCAGTGTTCTCTCCGGTCAGATCCTCACATCCCGTCTCGGGGGGGGGGAGGAGATAGGAACGCCCTCTTGTATCAAAACTAAGCGTCGTACGAAAACGAGGTGTCATAAGAAAGCGCTCGACGAGTAGGGTCCGACACCGCCCCCCCCCCCCCAAGGGACATCGCTAGGGGGGCGTATAATTTCACGAGATACATGATGTTTTTAGCTCTGGGGAGTTCATTTTGGTGCATATTTGAGAAGGAAAAAACAACAAAATATTTGGAAGCAGAAAAGGACGACAGGACCATACAATTTTGGCCGCCCAATTTTTTGTTTATTGAAAATTTTGAGTTCAAGTCTTCTTCTATTTTCCCTTTCTGATGGATAGAGCGGACTGAAAAACGTTTGAAGTCAACTCGCACTAATCAAAAATGCTTACTTTAGCCAGGACCTTCGATTTGAACTATAATAGGCAAACATATAAGTTAATAAGTATATAAATAACTAAAAGCAAAACTAATAAGTAATTTTTATAAAAAAACGGGGAAAAACGACAAATTTATATCGTAAGTTTTGTTGCATCCCTAAAGATAAGCAAACGCAGAAAGTTTCATTAAAATATCTGTATCCGTTAAAGCGTGACGATATTGATTTTTTTGGAGGTGACCTAACTTGACCTCGACTAACTCGTTGACCATAGATGACCTGACTTCAATCTTTTGACACAATATGCCAAATTGGTGTAGCAAAAGTTATGCAAAATTTCGGCACGCTGCTGCGCGCCGTTCTTTCACTATTCGCGAAAAATCTGAGGGGGGGGGGGGGGGTTGAAGAACCCCCCTCCGAGACGGCGCGGGTTCAAATAATAGTGTTTTGTTATGTGTGAGATGTTGAAACAAGTGCAATAGGATGTCAAGGTTTGCATTGGAAAAATGTAATTAAGCAGTCAACAAAACAGCTCAACATAACATAATCAACCTTAATCGTCTTAGCCGTCTTAAACGCAGTATTGGGGGATTATCCGCCCCCTAAGGTTTCAGCGTATAATGAAATAACGGCGCGCGACAGCGCGCCAAAATACGGCATGCATTTTCTCACATCAATTTGACATGTTTTGTAAAAAATTTGCTGTCAGGTCAATGAGTTAATCGTTGTTGTTGTTATTGGGGTTTTGTGGGGCATCAACTGCAGAAGTTATACAGCGCCCATTCAATGAGTTAGTCAAGGTCAAGTTGGGTCACCCCCAGAAAAGTTCAACCAATCGTCACGCTTTAAGGGATAAATACATTTCAATACAACTCCCAGCGTTTGCTCATCTTTATGGACGAAACAAAACGCACCAGAGGATTTTCCCGTTTTTGTTTACTTTTTATGCTTGCATATTTTCCCATTAGAGCTAAAGTCGAAGGTTCTGGCTAAAGTAAGCATTTTTACGAGAGCAAGTTCAGTTCAAAGAAAGTTTTTTTTTCGGTCCGCTCTACCCATTATAAAGACAAATTGAAGAAAAATAAAAAAATCGAAAGGTATCGAATATATCAATATTTATCTAGAGCTTTTAGTTTCCGTTTTGAAAACCGCGAAATATTTTTTCGAACGCTTTGTGTGATGTTCACCCTGACTTAAAAATGGCAGTATCATGTCAAATGTCCTTGGCAAAATCTCAGTTGTGATCAGTCAAGCCAGGAGATATCACCGTCGATGCATAATTCAATTGAATCACTTACTGCACTTGTTATAGTTCTGTACACGTCGGTGGACGGCAGGTTCTCCTGGTGATCGCCGGCGATGGGGCGAATCCACTTCTCCCATGGTTGGCGAAGGCGTACAATGGATCATTCGATCGTACTTCGGAGATAGACCAGACAAAGAGGTTCTACAACGCACGCCTCGGAGCGGCAAGAGTAGTGGTGAAGCACGCATTCGGCTGCCTGAAGTCCCGCTGGCGTCGCCTTCTCAAAAGATCTGAACACTTCATATTCATTCCACCCATGGTGTTTGCGTGTGCTATCATTCGTAACATTATCGGGCCCGTCACATTATCGTGAGCCGATTCTGCCACGTTGGATCCAGGAGGCGAACTTACTGAAAGCGGATGCGCTTCCTCGCCCCCATGGATGCAGGCAATGGCACCGGAAAACGATTGTGATCATACCACGATGGATTACCCTCTAGACAATTTCTGGTCCTCCCGTATGTGAATTTGTAAGTTGACTCGACATTTGGTTGGTCGTGGTCGGTTTGTAGGCTATTCATTTTGCTTGGTGTCTACATTCGTTTTGTTGATTATTGACACTACGATACTGTATGACTGCACTGCTATACAGTCTTAACGGTAGTATCGCTGCTAGTAGCGGTGTAACGTGTCAAAACCACCAATGTTTCATGAATTAGTGTGGCAAGATTTATATTGACTTGTATTTTACACATACCTGATTGTTGGAATGGTAATGTATACAAGCATGGTATGCAGTTCCGCAGTTCAACCAGACAAAATAAAATGAACTTCCGGAAACATTCTGCATGGCCGGTCGAATCGTAAATCGATCATAGTCATGTCAGCACATGGTAATTGGAGCATTCCATGACCTGCACCGACGTTCTGGTATTTGACGAAATACAATCCAGTTTGTTTAGTACTGGTTTCCTTATCAATTACCCCGACGTAGGAAATGAGTGCTTAAGTATACTGAATGACATCAGAGTTGCTTAAGACTAGAACTCTCTCTCTCTCTATCTCTCTCTCTCTCTCTTTTTTTTTTTTTTTTTTTTTTTTTTTTTTTTTTTTTTTTTTTTTTTTTTTTTTTTTTTTTTTTTTTTTTTTTTTTTTTTTTTCTCTCTCTCTCTCTCTCTCTCTCTCTCTCTCTCTCTCTCTCTCTCTCTCTCTCTCTCTCTCTCTCTCTCTCTCTCTCTCTCTCTCTCTCTCTCTCTCTCTATATATATATATATACAACATGCCACCTAGAACTCCGAGTGTAGTTGGGTCACTTCGCCTGACCTGGTGACCTGACCTGAGATGAACCAGGAGTAAAAATGTATGAGGATATGTGGAAAAGACCAATGAATAGCTATGCGAGGTTTGGCCGTGCTAACCCGATTAGTTTGGCACCAAATGAGAAAAAGCCGGAGGGGGACAGATATCTGCCCCCGGACGTGCGCGTGTTAACACAGATAATGCTAGCTTAGCTAAGTTATTTCAAGGTACGAAATGATGTAAGAACGAACGCTGCGCACGTTGTAGTTGCATCAATACATTTTAAACAAATGCATTTCTGTATTGTCAGGAACAGTTGCTAAATAATTGCAATACTTACAATCACTCCAAACTCACTCAATCCTATCCGCAAAGTCCCTGATTTTTCGAATGATCCCGGTGTTTTCGAAACCCACTATGTATCCCAGTGAGGAGATTGTTGTGTTCTAAACACCACATTAGTCTAACATTCACCATCTTTTCAAACAACTTACATAGGCAGCATGTTAACGAGATGGGGCTATAACGCACTGGGTCCGTTCCTGTTTTGTTTGGCTTACGTATAGGCACTACGACTGCCCTCCGCCACGAAGATGGAAATGTGCCGGCTGTCCACATGTCATTCAGTATCTTCAGGAGTGTTTATAAGGCTTTTGCAGACAAACGTTTGACTATGTCATTGTGCAATGTATCAGGACTCTCTGCGACACTCTTCAGAGTACTGATAGCTGCAGTCAGTTCGGAAATAGAAAATGGAACGTTGTATTCAAGGAGGTTTGTGGTTGAAAAATCAATGGTGCGTGCCTCGCAACGAGCCTTGTAGTTTGAGAAGCGCACAATATTACTTTATTTCGATCGTGCTGATAGAGCTCGTCCGATCTCGTCGGCCACTTCTTCCGATGATGCGGCCAGCCATGTGCAGGGTGGGGAGTGGATGTGGCGTATACCTCCGGAGAAACATTTTATGCAGGACCATACAGATGTCAATGGCGTGGAACGGTTTAGAGTGTTGACATACGCTTTCCACGAGTCCCGTTTTGCTTCGGCGATGGTACGTCTGGCGACTGCCCGCGCTTTGCGGAAAGCTATTAAGTTTGGCGTACAGCTATTTCTATTAAAGACACGAAGCGCCCTCTTCTTGGCTATCAAGGCCTCTTGGCACCTTTCCGACCACCATGGGACGGGCACGCGAACTGATGTTCCCGATGATCGAGGTCTGTGCCGTTCAGCACTGTGCCGTTCACCGTTCAGCAGATTCGTCGGAGTGGTCGCGTAGTGTACACTCAAGACTTGCTTGGAAAGAATCCCAGTCGGCTTTGTTAAATATCTACCTGGGGGGTCGTCGGCTTACAAGAACACGGTGAACAAAACGAGACCAAACAGGGAAGTGGTCACTGTTGCACGGGTCGCCATCCACGGTCGATTCTAAAAACGGTGCCACTTCTGGGCTGCAGAGGGTGAGATCCAGCACAAAGGTCTGTCCTGTGGGCAATGTAAAATGTGTTGGCTTTCCTGTGTTAAGGACGCAGAGTGGGAAGTCTCGTACGAAACGCTCCATATCACGTCCACGGCTCGTCACCATGTTTGAACCCCAGAGAGGGTGATGCGCGTTAAAATATCCGCACACCATCACCGGTAGTGTGCGATGCCCCACCATTTGAGACAGCTCAGCAAGTGGAAAGGTCTCTCCCGGCGGTAAATATATGCTGCATATGGTAACGGCATGGCGGGATATTTTTATACGAGCAGCAACACACTGGATATTCGAAGAGATAGATATTTCGTGAAAGGGAGTGATCAGAGTTGTGCACGGCTATGAGGACTCCGCCGTGCGCCACAGTGCGAGAGGAAATATCCTTACGCAACACAGTGTAGTCTTTCAGGTGGAAATGTGCATGAGGAGAAAGCCTCGTCTCTTGGAAACAAACCGCCAGCGGTACTCGTGAGTCCAGAATAGTTTGGAGATCGTTGAGACTGGTTTTCAAGCCTCTGCAATTCCATTGCAGAATAAAACTCATACGTCAAATATATAAAAGTGAGTTGTGAGCTAAAAAAAGGGGGGACGAGGACGAGTTAGGTGTTCTCCGTTCCCGACCTGACTTCCTCAGGCGCTTGGATACGCGGCCGTGACCGGGACTGCCGATCTCGGAAGGAGACACCGCCCCTGGGAGAGCTCGCTTCGTCATGCGATTCGAAGCTGGGGGCAGATCGGGGGGTAACTAGCTCGACGTGGGGGAGGGGTGACAGGCGGCCCCATCACGGTTGAGACTGGTGGTGACAGTGAAGGGGTTCCGGTTGGACGTGGGATTCTGGATTCCGGACTCGAATGAGCGGAATCACGTCGGGTTGTCCGTCCCCGTGCGCCCAGATCAGGAGCTCCAGGGTGTGCCGCGACTCCGGTTGGTCGGGTCGCGGGTGCGGCTGCCATGGGGTGTAGGGAGATCAGGGGGAGCGAGCGGGAGGTGGGCTTGGATGCTGAGGGCTGGCAAGAGGATGTGTTGGTAATGGTTGTGTTGGAGGTAGGAGGCATGGATGTGGATGGTAAGGATTTTTGTGCAATTGATGGTGCTGTGGTACGTGAGGATGTCTGATTTGAGGCGGATGCGAGTGTAGAAAGGTTGGAAATGGATTGGGCACCGGTGGATATGACTGAGGGAAGGAGAGTGCCAGGTAGGGAGGAGGTAGAGAGGCTAGTTTTGCAGGTGGTGGTGGCGCGTGAGGGAGGAGAGGGTGGGTTGGAAGGCGGATGGGGGATGGGAGGTGGGGATTTCAAACTTGACTGGGAGGGGCTAGGATTGGGCGGAAAGGATCGAGGAGACCTCTTTGACCATTGTACCAGCGTCCACGCACCATCTTCGGGTGTTGGTTGGAAGGGGGCCTCCGGTGGTCGAACGGCGTCACTCGTGGGCGGTGGAACCTCGGTCCCATGCCTTGTGGACGGGGCGACGAGTAAACCGAAGGAACAAAGAACCTCACGTAGTGCTGCAACGAGTTAGTTTGCTTCAGCTGTCTATGCTCGCCGTGGAACCGAAGTGACATTTTTAGCTTTTGTTGAGTACGATATTCTCGGGTGTGTGTGATCATAAAGATCCCGAGCTTCGCGAAACTTTACCTTTTCATTGTGGTTGATCGACATAATTTCCTTCTCTTTGGAGTAGCTGGGGCAGGCGCGGTCGAACGATGTGTGGGGATCCTGTCCTCTGCCGCAGTTGACGCAGAATGCCACTTCTGAGGTACATTGGTCGCTACTGTGGTCTAAGGAGGCACACTTGCTACACACAGGACAATTTCTACAGTATTGTTTGGTGTGCCCATATTTCTGACGTTTAAAACAACGCAATAGGTTTGGAAGAAAAAGTCGCACCTTGACCCGGATGTAACCCACTCGGATCTCAGAGAGCAAGTCAGTTGAATCGAAAGTCAGTATTACATTGTTTGTGGCGATCAGCTCTGCACCTCGTCTTGTCTTCATTTTTCTGGCTCCTATCAAGCCGAACTCAGATAGCCCATCTACTATCTCTTCCTCCGGTACATCCTTGAGATCGTAACAATTGATGATTCCGCGCGATGTATTTTTGGTTTTATGTGGTTCGATCCTCATCTGGATGCTCCCGTCGACTTTCCTGTCACCTTTCCGCACACTATATACGAACTCAGTCATTTCCAGTGCGTTCCGTGCTTCTCCTACTTGTGCAAACTCTACTTCAATAGCACCATCCTTAAACTTCTCGCAACGGGTGATACTCCCAAATCTGTCGCGTCAGTCTCGCCTCTGGAAAGAGGACAATGATGAAATATTTTTGGTCAGTCCTCGGAAGATGAGTATGCGACGAACATTGTAAATATTTATCCCGTGACTTTCCTGGTTACACACGCTCCCACCTGCGATGGGTTGGGCGATGGTCTGGGCCCTACGTGAGGGACCAGGAGGTTTTTTTCTAAGACGCCATGCGATGCGTCTTGGTGTTCGGCTCCTCGGGCGCCCCTCCGCATAGGGCCCCACTGAGGGGACGCCTGGGTCCCGCGTACTGGAGGTCGCCAGGCGCCCGAGGAGCTATACGGGGCAGGCGGCGCCTTCGCCCGGCCGGGAGAGAGACTCGCCACCCCGACCTAGGTCCAGCACCGCCCACTCCTTGACCACAGACGGCCGGGCCGGCAGACACTGGGAAGAATCCCAGGTCCCCGGCCCGAGGCGACTAGCCACTTGGCCCGCGTGAGGCCCCACGAGCCCGCCCGTCCCTCCGGGATATCAGGACCAAAGAGGCGTGTTGGTCCCCCGTCACAACTGGCACCGTGCGACGGGGGGAGCTCAACCTCCAGGATTACCTCCAACCTCCAATTACCTTTACCTTCAACCTCCACGGCTACCCCGATAAAACAGAGCTGATGGGCAGGACCGGGGAAGTTGCCCTGCCTGCTCATAGTAAGGATAGTTGATGTTGTAGGGTCAGATGTGTTCATTAAGTTAAGGGTGTATTCCACCCTATTTCACATAATTTACAACTGGTGTGATGTGGTACCCGTTAGGGTGCCTTTCGAGCAAAAACCGGACACAATGAGCATATCTCGCTGCAGAAAGGCTTAGATGAACTTGTGAAGTACCATCAGTGAATCAGCAGGAGAAGGACTTCCCAAGGAGTACTCAAGGACTCCTTGGGAAGACAGATGAAGATTATTCACATTGGATGGCCTTCAGGTCCTCCAATATTGAATTCTGAATTCCAAACTAATGGGCATAGTACCTACTGGTAATCTTCAAGTATTACCTCTCACAATCTTAGTAAATGCCAGTTGACTGCTAGTCAGCTGTTGGTGACATCACTCCTTGTATATTTTGAACCAGGGATATTTTGAAGGAGGTGATGCAGTGTTAAAATACTGGGTTTTTGTTAGGTGGGTGATGTCAAAATGAGTACAATAGGATGTAAACATTTGTCATGAAATTAGTGTCATTTCGAATGTTTTTTGTCCCACCAGCTTGCATTTAAGCCAATGTTGTAATTACGCCTTTACCTTATTCATTGAACTATGAGCCACAAAGGCCCTTCTTGGTTGCACTCTGTACACTCAACCAGTTGCCCACCAAATCTGTCGACCAGCCCTACATGGAATACTGAAAAGCAAGCCCACTATTCTTATAATCATTGTCTATGTTGTTTTAAAGGTGTTCAATGTGCTGCTACTGACAATGGTTTCTGGCAGCTGGTTCCAGTTTTCTACTACCATGTTGGTGAATACTGTCTTCATACTGCCATCTGCCAAAGCCAGTGATACACTGCAAAGGCTAGTGATTTGTAAAGAGGCATACAGTGGAGAACAGTGACATCACATGAGTCGGGTGTCAATGACTGGTTAGGTTAGGTTAGGTAAGGTCAGGTTAGGTTAGGATAGGTTGTAACCTAACCTTACCTAACCAAACCAGTCATTGACACCTGAATCCCGTGATATCACTTCCTGACTCCTGTGATGTCATTATTCCACACTGCACACCTCTCTACAAACCACTAGACTTGGCAGTAGGTGTTGGCTGAAAGGTAAACATTGCCTATCATTTGACATTTCCTGTCATGTTTAGCATATCCATGACAAAAAGATGACAGTATTCATAAGCAATGGATCTTTACCTCCCAAAATATGAAGGTCCCATCAAATAGTTCTACCAATTCTTTGTCTATGGGGTTAGTGAAGTTCACACATACCATTTTCAGGCTTCTGAGACCAGTCACCACCACTGTTCTGTTGAAATTTGGAACCTTTACCAAATTATCCTTGATAATTTCCCCTGCATGTGCCTTGAATCTAACTATGTTATGGTCACTTCTTCCCAGAGTTTCGCCTACAGTCAAGTCTTGAACCAAGTCACTTAAATCTGAGAACACAATGTCCAAGAATGAACCATGCCTGGTAGGTTCTGATGCAAACTGGTGTAAGAACAGGTCCTCTTCAAGGCATTTCCTAAACATTTTGCATGATGGAGAGCCAACACCAGCATTTTCATAACCTTTTAGATTAAAGTCACCAAGAATAAGGCACTTCCTCTTAAAGTTTCTACTGACTTCCTCACAAATCACCTTGTCAAGTTCCAGTTGCTGAGAATGTGGCAGGGTTTCTGATTGGTAGAAAGCTCATATCCTAAGAGTACTGCTGTTGCCTTTTCCCACAGTGACATGAAGCCAAATGGACTCCACAGACACATTTTTATCCCCACCTGCTACTTTTTGAGAACTGAAAAAGCTATTCATATAGAGCATTACACCACCCCCTTTCATTGTTGGACCCCTATTGCATGAAAACATATTGTATCCCTGGATCTCATAGTCCTGTAAGTCATCTCCAAAATACCCTTCACTGACCCATGCCTCCATAATTCAAACAAAATCTGGTTCCTCCTCAGCAACATAACACTTGAACTCATCAAATTTGGAATGGATACTCTGAGCATTAAACATCATACACTTAACAAATGCTCCATAACCACCTTTGGCTTTTTCATACTGAGGAATTCTTTTATCACTAGATGAACTATCACTCTGTCCCCTTGAACTGCTGCTGTCCCTAGTTGCATACTTTGATGTTCTATTGCCTTGGCAGACACTATTGGAATATTTCTGAGTTGGCAATGCAATTTCATCCCTCCCCACCCCATTTCCTAGTTTCCCTGAAGGACATGCTCATACACTTTGCCTAACACATGAACCCCCTTCTCAGAAACGTGCAGGCCATCCCTCTGATAGAGGTCCCACATTGCATAAAACCTGCTCCACTCGTCTACAAATGTAAAACCTAGCTCATGGCAGAGCTTTCCTACCCTGGCATTAGCTGCCAGTGCCCTAGAGCTCCACTCAGGGGAGGCTCTAGCCCTAGGCAAAATTGCTGTTACAATTACTCTATTGGTACCCTTCAGGGTGGCCAGAAGGGCCCTGTACTCCTGCAGAAGCTCCTCACTCCTAGAAGTGCCTATGTTATTTACCCCTACATGCACTATGACTGTGCTGAACTGGTGATCACTGGTGACCTGTGCCACCACAGGTACCAGGTCCTTCACCTTGGCACCAGGCCTGGTGATGCACCTCCTGTCCCTCCTACCTTTACAAAATATCTGCTCTAAATGTTGTGTATGAGAGTCTCCTAGGACCAGCACTGACTCCTTACTACTACTATCAGTACAAGGCTAGCCAAATGAAAAAAACAAACAAATAACTCATGCTTCACCCTCAACTCAGGGCACACACCTACCTACATACACAGACAATTCCCTGCTGATACGGATCACTGACCCAACACCACTACCTCAAACACAACAGTCAGAATTGATGGCAGTGTGCAAAGCAAAGGTTCGGTCAAGGTCTTGTGTTTGCAGTATGGCACTGTTAAACATGTGTTCAAAGTTGCTAATGTTTATGATATCATTTAAAGAATACCTTGCATCAATTGGTTAAAGGGTAGTTTTCAGAACAGAAAATACTAACAAAGCAAATTTCAATTGGTGACCTCCTGGACCCGGAAGATGTGTCTTAAAACTGTCCCATTATGAGTATAGGGTGGCTCAAAAGCAGGTGTATGGAGATGCATCAGCCAAATTTGTAGCAACCAGAGGCCACTGTTCAGTGTGCAGGCACAAGGTTTGACATGTTGTTGAAAGCATTTCTGTTGGTTGTGGTTTGGTGTGGTATGTGTTCGGATGTTGTCTCTGTGCTTGATGGTACAAAAAGTGGCTAATTTATTTGGCAACCCTAAGTAGATTAACATGTATGGTGGATGTTTACTTCAATTTTGTACTAGTTTTCTTAGTGGTATTTTTGTTCCTTCTGCATGTTTGTGTCAGAGTACATGTTGAGCCCATTTTATCCAGTATGAACCCAGAGTGCAAAAATGTTTGAAGAGGTGAAATCTCTTAAGAAGTGCCTTAATCCCACTCAGCTGAGAATAGATCTCATCAAGGTCTATAAATTTTTCCATGGTCTGAAGAAGGGATATCTTGGGGAAATGTTTGAATTTAACAGAAATAATGCAATTAGAGGTCATCAATTCAACATTAAAGTTAAGCATAGCAGAACAAGGTTAAGACAGTTTTTCTTCACCAACAGGGTAGTAGAACACTGAAACCAGCTCCCAGAAACCATCGTCAGTAGCAGCACACTGAACATCTTTAAAAACAGCATAAAAAATCATTATAAGAATAGAGGGCTTGCTTTTCAATATGACAGGGAGGGCTGATCGACGGATTTGGTGGGCAACTGGTTGAGTGTGCAGAGTGCAACCAAGAAGGGCCCTTGTGGCTCATGGTTGCACTAATATTTTGTCTTCGTCTAAAACTTAAATTGGCGACTTGAATAGTGCTAACTACATCGTTCTTGCAGTCTTCAGAGGCTCCAAAAGAAATAAAACCTATCATATGAGTTATACAATGATAGCTTCCGACTATTTCTATCTAAATAATGTAGCATTAATTTAATAAATTATCAGATTCTCTGTTTATTTCACTTTTACTTACAGATAAGCAGCAGTTCCTTCGCCGTTTGTGCGTCGGCCCTGCACGGACATAGCAGCTGACCTGTGATTGGTCAAAGCATTTCTCGGCCCCGAGGGAGGACCGTGACTTACGAAAAGTCGCGGAAAGCTTCCACGCATCTGGCAAATAGGCGGATGCGGTTTTAATTGTCCGTATTTTCTGACATAAATGTGTGTTGCTAGCAGTACAATGGACAATATTGTTAAATATATACTTGTTGCACCTACCTGGAAAAAAACATTTATATCTAGCTAAACGCTATTTTATATTTTATCAGCACCCCATTTTTGACGTTACTAGCGTCGCCTGATCTCGGTTCGGTACCGGACCGAACCGAGAATTGTATGGAATATGGCGGAAAGCTTCCACGCATGTGGCAAATAGGCGGATGCGGTTTTAATTATCCGTATTTTTGAACATAAATGCGTGTTGTTAACAGGATGATGGACAATATTATTAAATATATGTTTCTTGCACCTAGGTAAACCTGAAAAAAAATAATTTATTTGTAGCTAGACGCTATTTTATATTTTATCAGCACCCCATTTTTGACGTTACTAGCGTCGCCTGATCTCGGTTCGGTACCGGACCGAACCGAGAAATGCATCATAAACAGCGTAATTGATACCATTGCTCTGCCTATTATGGTTTTAAAACTCGGTTAGGTGGATTTGTTTCCCATCCAAGGATGCGTTTGCAAAAAACCCTCGTGTCACAATGGCTAAGCGTTGATTACAGTAGTAAACAAGGAGAGTGTAGGAAGCCCGTGCTCTGAAACGTATCCAGCCCACGCTTCAAAACACCACACCACGTGGAGATGTCGGCTCCCTCGGATGGTAAGCATTGGGTGCATTTGCTTGAAATAGAAGTGCATCAATCTCAGCTGGCAGCAATTTGCCGCATGTAACCTTCAGGTATACTTAATATCTTGGGCGTAGGAACGTTTTTTTTTGTGTTTTTTTTTTTTTTTTTGGGGGGGGGCGGCGGGGCGGGGAGGTGCCAAAGCATTTTCCTCACCAGGGGTGGGGTAGCGTGCATTCCGACAAAAATTCGTTTCAACCACTAGGTATTAAGTCTTATGAAACCTTAATTACCATACAAAAGAAGTCAATATCCGCAGCATGGATGCATTCGCGAAAAATGTCGTTACAGGTATACACATTTTTCGTAATTGGTTGTTCGAAGTTCATCATTTTCTCATGCAATTTATCTTCAATTATGAAAGTGTGGGGGGACAGCTACCATTGCTGGCCCTACCACTTTGAAAACTTTGGGCGGGGGCCATGGACCCCCAGCCCCCTGTCCCTTTGCTTATGTCTATGCTTATGCCTATGCTTATGCCTAATATTATCGGCTATTGGCATCTATCTCCCTCAAAATGCATCCGCCGTTTGCGATCAAGTACCTGCGCGAACGATGGGAGCCATTAGTTGAATAAAGTCATTGACATTGTCGCGCGGCGTAATTTCTCGAATGAATCTGATGTTCACATAAACGATGCAATTGAAAATGCCATCAACAAAACCAAGTTACATTTTTTCGACATATACCAGTCAATTTATTAAATATAGCTATGGCAGCGGAACTTCCCGAGATGTCTTAAAAGTATCCAACTTTGGGTTTTACAAAAGCCTTGCAAATTCCAATGTTAATCTCTATGGCGTTTCGCTAACGCCATATACTTTGGATCCACGGGCCAGACGGCAGTTCAGATGGTCTCCCCTGGAAAATGCTAGCACTTTCATTGTCGCTAGCGTGCCTGAGCTGTCGAAGTAAATGTGATATTTATTAAAAACTCTTGACATTCGTCAAGAACTTGGATGTCGGCTTATGCATGGCACCTGACTTGTCACGTAATTTTCGGTAGCAGTTGATAGTCATGCACTATGAAGTGCGAGAGGGAAGGAGACTGTGGCCACATATACAGCGGCTACAGTATATGTGGCCGCTGACGGTCACATGTACTCAGTGAGGGTCAATATCGGCTTGAACACCTATCTAAAGTGAGTGCCGATTCTGCTTCACCTCTCATCAATATTATTTTTGCGCAAATCCTATGCAATGATCCATTACTCTGAAATAATCCGAACGAGCAGCACCTCAGGTTTTCCGCGGATAGTGGACGAACGGCACGTGGCAGTGCACCCAAATTTGGCATACCTTTTCCCACATCAATTTAACATGCTGATTCAAAATTTTGAGGTCAGATCATCTAGGGTCAAGGAGTTAGTCAAGGTCAAGTGAGGTCACCTCCAAAAATGTTCAACCAGTCGTAACGCTTTAATGGATACAGGTATTTTAATGAAACTTTCAATGTTTCCTTATCTTTACGGATGCAACAAAACGTACGAGTTTATTTTTTTTTCCGTTTTTGACTACATATAAATTATTCGTATTTGCCAAATTGCAGTTAAAATACAGGATACTGGGTAAAGTAAGCATTTTTTAGGGCAAGTTGACTTCCGACAACGTTTCTCGGTCTGCTCTACCTATTGGAAAAGGAAAATTAAAGAAAACTTGAAAACTCTAAATTTTGAAATTTTGAAGATTTTGAATCTTTTTTTTTTGGGGGGAGGGGGATTATAGCTCTGGTCGATTTCGGTGTCCTTTTCTCATTTCAAATACGTTTTTTTCACATATCCCCAAAATGAACTCTCCAGAGTTAAAAACATGATGTAAGTCGTGAAAAGTCGTGAAAATCTACCCGCCCTGATGACGTCAGTTTTGGGGAATTTTTTTTTAGGAGGGTGGGCGCGGACCCTACTCGTCGAGCGCTTTCCGATGACACCTCTTTCGTTTTCGTGCGATGCTTAGTTTGGATTTTAGAGGGGGCCGTCAACCGCCCCCTCCCCGAGACGGGGTGGGAGGATTTGAAAACGAGAAAAGAAAAAGGGTGTCATGATATCCCTATATCTTTCAGTGGCTGGGAAATGAGCCGCAATTCGCCGACGTTATTTCGAGCACAGGCGTATACATCTACATAAAAGTTAATTAACAAGCATGCCTGTGTGTGCCAGGAAATACATTTTACCGTGTTTTTTACAACAAAAATTAAGACCAGAAACAGCAGTGCGAGGGAAGACTCTTAAAAACAGGGTCTGTGAAATGTCTCGCGGCCCAACAATGGTGGTGCGGACTCCAAATGCGGCATGTGGCCAGATGACAATAGAAGCCAGGAAATTTTATCAACAGTTAGGAGATGTCCATACTGCGTTAGCTTATTCAGACATAGCTAGTTCAAAGCTAGTTCATGAAAATCACGGGGAATGTAATACAAACCACCAAAAATCGTGTCCAACTACAAAGGGTGTCATGATATCCCTATATCTTTCAGTGGCTGGGAAATGAGCCGCAATTCGCCGACGTTATTTCGAGCACAGGCGTATACATCTACATAAAAGTTAGGTAATAGCATAGACAAGTACCATACTTCTGAATGAGCTGTTTCTCAGTAACACAGGGATAGCTAATTAACAATTATTTGTAGCAACTAGTTCTTAGTGATTACAAAGTGGAACCAAGAAGTTCCATATGATTCAGAGTTGCACCTATTCACATCGTTTGCCGTTGCTCAGGGGCTGCGCTACGGATTTCTTTCAGGGGGCGAACATATCCGGGAATCCTCCTAATCGACCCCCATGAACATATCCCCAGGCAACTTTACTATTTTGGCAGGGGCCTTCTAGATGAGCAAAATACAATACGTTATTAAATCAAGCCGAAATGTTCGGTCTGATGGGGTCACCTATAAGCTTGTGGAGTACTCCTACCCTACTATCGGCAATTGGGGCTTCCTGTCAGCCGAAGGGGACCTCTTTTCGGCCGTAGTGGCACCATGTCTGTTATATAGGCCTCCTATCGGCCATAGGGCCAGCCAGCGCCGTAGGGCCTCATATCGATTGCAGCAGGATCTCCTGCCAACTGTAGGAAATCTCTAATCAACTATACAAACAAGTAAACAGTACAAACAGTTATCGGCCGTAGGGCCCAATTTGTTGGCCGCAGGGGGCCTCCTGTCGGCCATAATGGCTTTCTGTCTGTTGTAGGGGGCCTCCAGTCAGCCGAAGGAAGCCTCCTGTCAGTGATGGGGGCATCAGTTGTGGAAGAGTGCATCCAGGATTGGTAATGATTGTGTTTCTAGAAGGACCTCCCTTTATGTTTTGGGGCCTGCCGACATTTTATCTTTGCGCCCTGTCGTCAGATAGGGCGGTAGCTGCTCCTTCTGCCCCCATCCCACACCCTGGTGGCGCCGCTCCTGCCAATGATGCCTACCGATTTCCTTTGTTGGCTCTGTAATGTTGAAATTATAAATGCAATGGAAATAACCGTCATTATATTCACCGTGGCTATTATGTAGGCCGTAGAGTGCATCAGTTGCATTGTGGTCAAACAGCGCCCATGACGTTTTTTTTCTGACGGAAACCAACTTGCAACAAAATGAAATTTGTTCTGGCATAGTTTTCACAGACACACATTTACTTGTTTGTGCAATGTATGCGTGACAGATTCATTGCACAATGATAACAATTGATAAATCGTCTCTTCAGTATGTTGGTAGAAGTGTATATCCTATTTGGTCGATGTAGTGAACTTAGATCGCGGTGCGCTAACGATCGGTCGATGATGCAAACCACCGCCACTTAGCCTGAGCACGTTCGCGCGCTTGGCCAGTTTGAGGGTTTGCGTATAATTTAATGGCGTACACGGTGATACAAACATACAAGAGGTACGACTTGTGCGCTTTTCATCCGCCCAGTTTCATTTAATAATCAAAAGTTAGAAAGCAATATGGTAAACATTAGCCGTCATCACACAGGATTTGTGCGCGTGATATTACGTAATGTCACGCAATATTATGCACATTGATCGCTTAACGGGAAGGCTTTTTGTTGAAATTACTTGCCAGAAGCGCCCTGTAAAAGCTTAGAAGAGCAGGAATAGTACACGATACAATCGGGGTTTGACTGCTATAAGCAAAGCAAGTTCTTCCGAATAAATATGATGCCAGTTGGTTGTCTATTATAGTGCTATGATTTCAATCTCGGCGCAGACGCAACCAAATACAATTTCGTATTTTTCTCCATAATTTGTTATAATTTTATAATTTTAGTATCTTCACTAATTCACACCGGTGGCCATGGGAATTATTGCCTTTATGCAATTTTTGCCCTAATATTTTACCCCTGTGCTGGCTGCTCTGGTATCAATCAATAGTGCAAATGAATAATGACAAATGTGTGAAAAGTCAAGATTTCCCAGGACAAGGATTGTAAATGTCATTTCACAATAACAATTTCATTGTAAAAAGAAACTCAGTGGTATTCAACTTATAGGTCGTGACCCAAGCCTGGGTGTTTTTTTTTCTCGATTGGGTCGCGGAGACCCCCTTTTCACATTTTAACTACGAGGCTTAGTCGCTCTGCCCCAGCCTCAGTTATATTCAGGCCTCGCCCAGTCAGCTTAAAGTTGAGTCACTAAAACGAGAGCATATACTACTTATACTACTTAATATACTATTTATTTATTTATTTAACAATACATGTCCTCCACGTGCAGTGGCTGTTACGGACAGTCTGGGTTGAACTCACAGATATTTACAAAGAAAGGATAGATGTGTGGTCAATAGTGGGAGCAGATGCGCAACAAACATTCGTACGCCAACATAATACAATATCCATATCACTTTCCGCACTGCATACACCGTACTTGCAATACGAGCTATACACGAGTGGCTTGTATAAGTGATAGGAAAGCGATAGCCTAAAGGTGACTTCGTAGTGTACACATATCCATGGTGTAAGCTTTTTTTGTTGTGTGACTAGTGTTGTTCGTGGAGATACGCTAGTGCATGTTTCTTGAAGCTAGAGAGCCTCGATGTTTTTGTTTAAATAGGAAGTTTGTTGTAGTGGAAGACAGATGAGTAGAGAAATCTCCTGCGGCCAGCCTCTCTGTGTATGGTTGGCAGGCGCAGATGGTCGTCTGCACGTGTGTGACGGCTTCGCAGGGTAGAGTTTGCAGTGATTTGACCGGCAATGTGCGTAGGCTCACCCGTCAGAATGATCTTGTGGAGCAAAGTGAGACTGTGAAATAGGTACAGATCAGCTGCAGTGAAGAGACCCAACTCGTTTCGGACATCAGTAATATGATCAAATTTTCGGAGACCTGACACGACTCTAGTGGCGAAGTTAATGATCTTGTCTAGTCTGTGGATATTTGCTGACGACCCGTTCCCGTAAACAGATATGCAGTATCGGATATTGGATATAACTAGGCTATTGACTATAGTGAAGAGGGTGCTGGTCGGCAGATGGTGACGCAGATGGTTCAGGGCCAGAAGGAACCCAGTACACTTTCGGACAACAACAGCTACATGGGAATCCCACGACATGTGGCAATCAAATGTTACCCCAAGGTTCTTACACGAATGTTTCTCATCTATCGCGGCGTCCCTAAAGCACACTCGTATCGGGGTAATATTGCGCAGATTTTGACGCGATCCGAGAGTAAGAAGCTGAGTTTTGGTCGGGTTCACCTTCAAGCCGTTATCCAGGAAGTAGTCGTAGAGTTGGCTCAGGCATGTCTCCATCTGACTTATCAGATTTGGGAGATCAGATTTCCGACCGGAGATGAGGACCTGTGTGTCGTCTGCGAACTGGGTGACATGTGCTTCCGGGACGTGCAGACTGAGGTCGTTCGAAAAGATGCAATAGAGAAGTGGACCTAATGATGAGCCTTGAAAGACACCTATGTTGTTTGGGAGAAAGGAGGAGAGATGTCTGTTTCCGTGTTGATCTGAGATCCTAACAGCCTGCGTGTGACCTCCCAGATATGCTTTAAACCTGTCGGTATCGATTTCATGGAGTTGAAGTTTAGTGAGCAGTTTGGTGTGGTCTATTACATCGAAACATTTACTGAGATCCAGAATGCAAAGGAGAGCTACTTCCGAACGGTCCATTGCTGCTAGTATTTCGTCCGTGACTGAGATAAGGGCGGTTTCCGTAGAGTGGCGTGGTCTGAAGCCGTGCTGAGTTTGGGCCAGTAGGTGGTTTGAGTTTAGGTAGTGATAGAGTTGTTTCTGCACTACTCTCTCAGTGATCTCGGCGATAACCGGAACCAGTGAGATGGGTCTAAAATTAGAGGGATCCGAAGGATCTCCTGATTTGTGAATGGGAGTTACTATTGACTGTTTCCAAGTGGAGGGGATATCAGCTGTAGTCAGGCAGGTGTTTATAATGTCAAGCAGCACTTCGCCGATAAAAAGAACAGAAATTTGATGACCTTAATACAGATCCCGTCGGGTCCGCACACACTTGTGCTTCTCGTGTTTATGACGATATTGGCTAGCTGTTCAAGAGATATGGGTGATACTTTATAGGAGCTGGTAGAGACGCGCGATAGCCGGCAACTGGGAGATGTGTGTTCAGGCATGTTTGCCTGGAGTTTTACCTCTGCTGATATTTTTGGTCCGACACTAACAAAATAATGATTTAGCTGCTCAGGTAGAACCTGAGGTTGTACTCTGTGAGATCCTCTTTTTGTATCGATAATAGGCTTGATAGCACGCCACGCAGCTGATGGGCCTTTTTGAGCTATCTTTCCGCTAATCTCTTCCCTACAATCAGCTCTAATAGCTGATCGAACTTGTCGGTTAAGTATTTTGTAAGTGTTTCTATCTTGTAAGCGTAAGGCTACATTTCGCCGATGCAGGAGATGTTTGGTAGCTTCGCTAACATGTGGTGCTGTTGGGTTCCGAATTTTGATGTTTCTGAGTGGCAGGTGCTCGTCGAGAATAGGTGTCAGCAATCTCAGCAGTGTGTCCCATTTATCGGTTACTGAGATGCGACCAGTGACCTGGACCCAGTCGATCTCACCAAGGTCAAGGGTCAGTTCGGATGTGTCCACTCGTCCGAAAGAACGTGATTTTATCACGGTGTTAACTGAGGCAGGCCTGTTTACTTTCATTGAACATGTTATAAATTTGTGGGGACTGTAGTGGCAGAAACTCACTTTGGGTCTGTCGACAGAGGTGGGTGAAATTGTTATGATGGCATCCAATAAAGAGCCTATGGAGAATGTAGGGCGCTTCACTATCACGGTAAGTGAATATTTTCTTACGAACTCAAGCAGGTGTCTTTTGCTGGGGCAATTTGCCGTGTCGAGAAGATTGCAATTTAGATCACCTGCGAGGTAGAAAGTGCCGGTAAAGTTCAGTGTCGCCAATTGAACCTGTCTTTCGAGCTCAGCGAAGTCAACATTTAAGGCAGGTAGACTGTTACGAGGAGGTCGATAGATTGCCGCCAGAATGAAATACCTTCCGCTTTTACCTTTGACTTTGGTCCAGAGTGATTCTAGGTTGGAGCTCGAGTTTGGAAGCGTAGAAATTTTCAAAACGGTAATAGTAAGCGCCGATTTGGCGATAATCGCCACCCCACCGTAGCCACCCGTTTATGGGGTACCTTGTCAAAGACCTTACTGAAGTTAAGATATGTTACATCAACCTGATTTCCCTGATCAAATTGTTCTGTGGCGAAGTTCGAAAAGTCCAAGAGATTTGTGAGACACGACCGTCCTTTCCTAAACCCATGTTGAGTATCTTGAATCAATCTGTTTCCTTCTATTGCTCCCAATATGGCAGTAAAAATTGATATGAGGCTTAATGTTCCTTAACCCGTCCCGTCTCGGGGGGGTCTTCAACCGTCCCCTCAGGGTTTTCGCGAACGGCGCGCGGTAGCGCGCCCAAATTTGACATATATTTTCCCACATCAATTTTTCATGCTGATT
Organism: Imbricaverruca yamaguchii; assembly: GCA_034440575.1. NCBI lineage: Eukaryota > Metazoa > Arthropoda > Thecostraca > Neoverrucidae > Imbricaverruca > Imbricaverruca yamaguchii. The sequence continues at coordinate 642,874 of JAOTOL010001488.1, read as the reverse complement.
AAAAATGATTGGGTCAGGTCATCTAGGGTCAATTAGTTAGTCAAGGTGAAGTGACGTCACCCCCAAAAACGTTAAACCAGTCGTCACGCCTTAACGGGTACAGATATTTTAATGAAGGTTTCAGCGTTTGCTTATCTTTACAGATACAACAAAACGTACAAGTGGAATTTTTCACGTTTTTCGTTTTTGGCTACACGTAAATTTTGGGTATTTGCCAAATTGCAGTTCAAATTCAGGATTCTGGCTAAAGTAAGCATTTATTATTAGGGCAAATTGACTTCCAACAACGTTTATCGGTCTGTTCTACCCATTGGAAAAGGAAAATTAAAGAAAACTGGAAAACACAAAATTTTCAAATTAAATAAAAAATTGGTCGTGGGGGGGGGGGGAATCATAGCCCTTGTCGATTTCGCTCTCCTTTTCTAATTCCAAATAGTTTTATATATCACCAAAATGAACTCCCCAGAGTCAACAACATAACGTAGGTCGTGAAAAGTCGTGAAAATCTAGCCCCCTGGTGACGTCACTTTTGGGGGAAATGTTTTCGAGGGTAAACCCGGACTCTACTCGTAGAGCGCTTTCCGATAACACCTCTTTCGTTTTCGTGCGATGCTTAGTTTGGATTTTAGAGGGGGTCTTCTACCGTCCCCTGCCCCCTTAGACGGGGTGTGACGATTTGACCGGAAAGACGGCACGGGTTAATAACGGGCGCAGTAATCTGCCATTAACTAATGCAACCTAATCGAAATTTATACTTGGAATTTATGCAACGTTTTCAGGTTAGGTTTTAGGTTAGGTTAGGGATTTAGATTATGACTGATATGTTTTTAGGTTGGAATTACTCAAGGTCTGTATAGGTCCGGTTAGGTTTAAGAAGTCTACAAATGTTTGAGAAATATGTTTTGGGGGATTTTCCACTAAACACAACTATTTCATTACATGCGAGGTTAGGCTGGGAACCCTTGGGTTCACAGTTTTTTTTCTTCTTTAACATTCTTTTTATGCTGTATTACCATTGCCAAGCAAATTTATCACATTTATCACATCATGTTAACAAAATTCCTTCAGATTGGAAAATGGAAAATCTAGTTCCTATTTTGAAGAAAGGAGAAAGAGGGAAAGTTTAAAACGATAGGCCAGTAAGTTTCACATCCCTAGTCTGCAAGGTATTCGAATCAATTATCAAGGATAGAATAGTTAGTTATATAGAAGGAAACAGATTGATTCAAGATACTCAACATGGGTTTAGGAAAGGACGGTCGTGACTCACAAATCTCTTGGACTTTTCGAACTTCGCCACAGAAACCTGATGTAACCTAAACTAAACTAACCTAACCTGATGTAAGATAAGTTGAAGAAAGGAAATCCAATAAAAACATTGTTCATTTGTTTTATTGAAATTTTGGGCATTATTGTGCTTTAAGGTAATAAATAGAAGAAAAATACACGTATTTGTCTCCATCAAGGAAACAAATGTGGTAGGTTTGGTCAGGTTATGTTAGTTTAGGTCTTTTAGTTGGACTTCAAAAAAGCAAAAGCAAATTCACACGATTTTTTATCATCTGTACCGTAAATAAATGGTCACATCATCTTAGTCACCTTCAAAACCATGGTATTCTGAGAAGAAAAGATCAAATAATCCAAAAGCACTTTTTAAGACAATAACATCGAATTTATAAGCTGAAAAAAGCTTTAGTACTTATATTATCACCACATATTGTTACTACCAGATAGTTGTATATACCCAGTTGACGGGCCACTGTGGCTCTTTATAAATTTTAACACGTTGTGGCTTCATGACATCATTATGGATTTCATTGGTTTATTTAAAATTATGTAGCCATTGGATCAGCTCTTTACATTACCATTTGTTCATGACTGGCACTGTGCTATGAAAGACTGCGATGGGATAAATTTAGAGCTTGCATAGCAAGTGAAATACATTGTCTGGGTTAGGTTGGGTTGGTTTATTTGGTATTATTGTTGTTTAAGGTGTGCCTGAGAAAAGGTTTACACACATTTTCATCCATGAAGCAAAGAACTGAGTTAGGCTACATCAGCTCATAGGCTTTTTAGTTGCAAAATTTGAGATTTAAATAAAAAACGCAATCTTTTTATTGCTATTTTAACGCAGAATGGGCTAGATGAGGTTAGGTTAGGGTAGGTTAGGTTTTAGTATTTTTTAGGTTTTAGAAACGTTCAGCGTTTGCTTATACTTAGGGATGCAACAAAACGTACCAGTTGAATGTTCCATTTTTTTTTCGTTTGTGACTACATGTAAATTTTCGCCTTTGCCAATTTGCAGTTCAAATAGAGGGTTCTGGCTAAAGTAAGCATTTTGTATTAGGGCACATTGACTTTCAAACAACGTTTCTCTGTATGTTCTACACATTGGAAAAGGAAAATTAAGTATTTCGCTTATCGATTTTCAACACATCAACATCATGGTGTCGTTGGTGTGCATCTGGCTACTGGAAAGGCGAATTTATACTCTGTGAATCACCACCTCAGTGAATTTCAATTCAAGTGGTGATGATGTGTATTAATGTGACCGGCTAGATGGTGGATGGACGAGACGGCATTTTGGATGTTTTCGTTCATTTTACATCTATATTTTTTTAAAGTGAAAATTAAGGTTTTCTGAAATTTTTCCAGGGTCCATGTGGTGGCTTTCAAAATTTCGCAACGCGAACTGGTCGGCGTCTAGTCCATATTATGAAAGACGTTTCGTCGACAACGACGACGACGACGACGTCTCGCTCAGAAATTGCTTGTGTGTCGCAACTGTCGGAGATAGAGGGGTGAAAAGTGGCACAAGTCTGGTTTCGGTGGCATGCTAACTTTTCACCTTGCAATGGCACAAATGCGTGCCGTGGGTGTCACGTGGCACGTGCAAAAGTGCGCCGTAGGCTCAGGCCTGGCGAGTATTTCAATTGGCGCCAGCGGGCAAACCAAATGAAGTAATGGGGCCAAAATTGCAAAAACAAACTGCCGGTAGCACCATTACGTGGATGAGAAATATCACACTCGTGGGTCCCACGTGCGCCACGTGACACGTGAAAATGTCGCCCATAGCCTCAGGCCGTGACAAATTCAAACGGCTGCTGCGGGAAGACCAAATGGGGCAATGATGCGAACATTACAATGCAAATGACGATCCGGCTCTACACGTGGTGCTGCAATCGCAGACATGTGGATCGCACGTGGGCCACGTGGCACGTGACAATGTCCTCCATAGGCTCAGGCCGTGAATGAGATAGACATTCATACACACATGAGGACATGCGTGCACTGAACAAGTTCCTGATACCGAAAGCATTTGTGTTCCACAGGATAGACGACTTTATTTTCTCCCTGGGCGGGTGGAAGGTTGCGTCCTCGCTGGATATCAAACACGCATTTTGGAACCTGCGTTCAACTAAGGAATCGAGCAAGATACGTGCTTTCCACATGCTCGGAAAAACATATTACCCCGCCCGTATGCCCATGGGATGCTCGCAGTCATCGTATTTTCTCCATGTGGCCATGAGGGAAATACTTGGCGACCTCCCGCAAGTGCGAGTATACGCCGACGTCTTCCTATGTGTATCGGACAGTGCTGATGAACACTTCCAGCTTCTTCACACAGTGTTCCAGAGGCTGAGTGAAGCGGGGATAGAGGTTTCGCCTGGTAAATGGCTTCCAAACCGAGCTAACGTACCTCGGCCACCGCATCAACCCTGATGCCGTTACAATAGATACCGACCGTATTGGAATTGTGGAAAACCTCTCCCCGCCCAGAACCATCCGGGAGGCTAAAAGGGTCACAGGGTTTTTCTCCTGGTACCGGAAGTTCATCCCCTCCTTCAGCACTGTCGCAGAGCCTCTGCTCAGACTCTGCAACTCAGAGAAGTACTACTGGAGCGACGACCTGGACGCCAGTTTTGCTGCTCTGAAGGCGGGGGTGATCAGCAGCCGGGTGCTGAGCTATCCTCAGCGAGACTGCCCGTTCTTCCTCTGCACTGACAGTAGCAACAATGGGGGCGGTGAAATTTTGAGTCAAATACAGGACGGTCCTGTGCGTGTCATAGCCTACAGCGGCAACAGATACAGTAAGGCGCAGCGCAAATGGACAATCTATGAACTGGAGCTGTAATGCTTTTTACAAGGCATGAATAAAGTCTACAAGTACCTAGCCGATGTGGAATTCACGTAGGTCAGTGACAACATGACCTCCATAGGCTACCTCATGACCTTGATCTGGGGTCATAGTTTCGGAGTAAAAAGGATTCCTGCTTTGGTATGTAGTTGGCCTTGATTGTTCTTTGCAAGTCTCATGCACTTTCAGGTCGTTTGTGAATATGCAAGTTAATCATTTACTATATGACCTCTGCGAGGTCATCTTAGGTCACCACACGTAACTGCCAATGATTTCTCGCAGTATTGGACTGGAGTGATCAAACCAACCCTATCGGCTTGTCCCCTCAGTGCGCCAAAAATAGGTGTCGAATGAGCACATGTCACTTAGTACCCTTGATCTAAGGTTACATGCTTGATGTGACCTGATCAGGACAGATCAAGTAGAATGTGATAAATTGCTCAACACTTTTACATAGCTAATTTATTTTATCTTCCGGTGAACTTGTTAGGCGGGAATGCAATGAGTGACTACATAACCCGCGCCGTCTTTCCGGTCAAATCCTCACACTCCGTCTGGGGGGGGGGGGGCGGTTGAAGACCACCCTCTAAAATCCCAACTAAACATCGCACTAAAACGAAAGAGGTGTAATCGGAAAGCGGTCGACGAGTAGGGCTAGGGTCCCCCCTCCAAAACAATTTTTCCCCCAAAAGTGACGTCACCAGGGGGCTATATTTTCACGACGTTTCACGACTTACATTATGTTTTTGACTCTGGGTAGTTGATTTTGGGGGATGTATGAAAAACAATGTTTATTTGGAATGAAAAAATGACAGCGAAATCGACCAGGGCTATACTTTTTGGATCCCACAATTTTTTAATGTCAAAATTTTGAGTTTTCAAGTTTTCTTTAATTTTCCTTTTCCAATGTGTAGAACATACAGAGAAACGTTGTTTGAAAGTCAATGTGCCCTAATACAAAATGCTTACTTTAGCCAGAACCCTCTATTTGAACTGCAAATTGGCAAAGGCGAAAATTTACATGTAGTCACAAACGAAAAAAAAATGGAACATTCAACTGGTACGTTTTGTTGCATCCCTAAGTATAAGCAAACGCTGAACGTTTCTAAAACCTAAAAAATACTAAAACCTAACCTACCCTAACCTAACCTCATCTAGCCCATTCTGCGTTAAAATAGCAATAAAAAGATTGCGTTTTTTATTTAAATCTCAAATTTTGCAACTAAAAAGCCTATGAGCTGATGTAGCCTAACTCAGTTCTTTGCTTCATGGATGAAAATGTGTGTAAACCTTTTCTCAGGCACACCTTAAACAACAATAATACCAAATAAACCAACCCAACCTAACCCAGACAATGTATTTCACTTGCTATGCAAGCTCTAAATTTATCCCATCGCAGTCTTTCATAGCACAGTGCCAGTCATGAACAAATGGTAATGTAAAGAGCTGATCCAATGGCTACATAATTTTAAATAAACCAATGAAATCCATAATGATGTCATGAAGCCACAACGTGTTAAAATTTATAAAGAGCCACAGTGGCCCGTCAACTGGGTATATACAACTATCTGGTAGTAACAATATGTGGTGATAATATAAGTACTAAAGCTTTTTTCAGCTTATAAATTCGATGTTATTGTCTTAAAAAGTGCTTTTGGATTATTTGATCTTTTCTTCTCAGAATACCATGGTTTTGAAGGTGACTAAGATGATGTGACCATTTATTTACGGTACAGATGATAAAAAATCGTGTGAATTTGCTTTTGCTTTTTTGAAGTCCAACTAAAAGACCTAAACTAACATAACCTAACCAAACCTACCACATTTGTTTCCTTGATGGAGACAAATACGTGTATTTTTCTTCTATTTATTACCTTAAAGCACAATAATGCCCAAAATTTCAATAAAACAAATGCACAATGTTTTTATTGGATTTCCTTTCTTCAACTTATCTTACATCAGGTTAGGTTAGTTTAGTTTAGGTTACATCAGGTTTCTGTGGCGAAGTTCGAAAAGTCCAAGAGATTTGTGAGTCACGACCGTCCTTTCCTAAACCCATGTTGAGTATCTTGAATCAATCTGTTTCCTTCTATATAACTAACTATTCTATCCTTGATAATTGATTCGAATACCTTGCAGACTAGGGATGTGAAACTTACTGGCCTATCGTTTTAAACTTTCCCTCTTTCTCCTTTCTTCAAAATAGGAACTAGATTTTCCATTTTCCAATCTGAAGGAATTTTGTTAACATGATGTGATAAATGTGATAAATTTGCTTGGCAATGGTAATACAGCATAAAAAGAATGTTAAAGAAGAAAAAAAACTGTGAACCCAAGGGTTCCCAGCCTAACCTCGCATGTAATGAAATAGTTGTGTTTAGTGGAAAATCCCCCAAAACATATTTCTCAAACATTTGTAGACTTCTTAAACCTAACCGGACCTATACAGACCTTGAGTAATTCCAACCTAAAAACATATCAGTCATAATCTAAATCCCTAACCTAACCTAAAACCTAACCTGAAAACGTTGCATAAATTCCAAGTATAAATTTCGATTAGGTTGCATTAGTTAATGGCAGATTACTGCGCCCGTTATTAACCCGTGCCGTCTTTCCGGTCAAATCGTCACACCCCGTCTAAGGGGGCAGGGGACGGTAGAAGACCCCCTCTAAAATCCAAACTAAGCATCGCACGAAAACGAAAGAGGTGTTATCGGAAAGCGCTCTACGAGTAGAGTCCGGGTTTACCCTCGAAAACATTTCCCCCCAAAAGTGACGTCACCAGGGGGCTAGATTTTCACGACTTTTCACGACCTACGTTATGTTGTTGACTCTGGGGAGTTCATTTTGGTGATATATAAAACTATTTGGAATTAGAAAAGGAGAGCGAAATCGACAAGGGCTATGATTCCCCCCCCCCCCCACGACCAATTTTTTATTTAATTTGAAAATTTTGTGTTTTCCAGTTTTCTTTAATTTTCCTTTTCCAATGGGTAGAACAGACCGATAAACGTTGTTGGAAGTCAATTTGCCCTAATAATAAATGCTTACTTTAGCCAGAATCCTGAATTTGAACTGCAATTTGGCAAATACCCAAAATTTACGTGTAGCCAAAAACGAAAAACGTGAAAAATTCCACTTGTACGTTTTGTTGTATCTGTAAAGATAAGCAAACGCTGAAACCTTCATTAAAATATCTGTACCCGTTAAGGCGTGACGACTGGTTTAACGTTTTTGGGGGTGACGTCACTTCACCTTGACTAACTAATTGACCCTAGATGACCTGACCCAATCATTTTTAATCAGCATGAAAAATTGATGTGGGAAAATATATGTCAAATTTGGGCGCGCTACCGCGCGCCGTTCGCGAAAACCCTGAGGGGACGGTTGAAGACCCCCCGAGACGGGACGGGTTAAGGAACATTAAGCCTCATATCAATTTTTACTGCCATATTGGGAGCAATAGAAGGAAACAGATTGATTCAAGATACTCAACATGGGTTTAGGAAAGGACGGTCGTGTCTCACAAATCTCTTGGACTTTTCGAACTTCGCCACAGAACAATTTGATCAGGGAAATCAGGTTGATGTAACATATCTTAACTTCAGTAAGGTCTTTGACAAGGTACCCCATAAACGGGTGGCTACGGTGGGGTGGCGATTATCGCCAAATCGGCGCTTACTATTACCGTTTTGAAAATTTCTACGCTTCCAAACTCGAGCTCCAACCTAGAATCACTCTGGACCAAAGTCAAAGGTAAAAGCGGAAGGTATTTCATTCTGGCGGCAATCTATCGACCTCCTCGTAACAGTCTACCTGCCTTAAATGTTGACTTCGCTGAGCTCGAAAGACAGGTTCAATTGGCGACACTGAACTTTACCGGCACTTTCTACCTCGCAGGTGATCTAAATTGCAATCTTCTCGACACGGCAAATTGCCCCAGCAAAAGACACCTGCTTGAGTTCGTAAGAAAATATTCACTTACCGTGATAGTGAAGCGCCCTACATTCTCCATAGGCTCTTTATTGGATGCCATCATAACAATTTCACCCACCTCTGTCGACAGACCCAAAGTGAGTTTCTGCCACTACAGTCCCCACAAATTTATAACATGTTCAATGAAAGTAAACAGGCCTGCCTCAGTTAACACCGTGATAAAATCACGTTCTTTCGGACGAGTGGACACATCCGAACTGACCCTTGACCTTGGTGAGATCGACTGGGTCCAGGTCACTGGTCGCATCTCAGTAACCGATAAATGGGACACACTGCTGAGATTGCTGACACCTATTCTCGACGAGCACCTGCCACTCAGAAACATCAAAATTCGGAACCCAACAGCACCACATGTTAGCGAAGCTACCAAACATCTCCTGCATCGGCGAAATGTAGCCTTACGCTTACAAGATAGAAACACTTACAAAATACTTAACCGACAAGTTCGATCAGCTATTAGAGCTGATTGTAGGGAAGAGATTAGCGGAAAGATAGCTCAAAAAGGCCCATCAGCTGCGTGGCGTGCTATCAAGCCTATTATCGATACAAAAAGAGGATCTCACAGAGTACAACCTCAGGTTCTACCTGAGCAGCTAAATCATTATTTTGTTAGTGTCGGACCAAAAATATCAGCAGAGGTAAAACTCCAGGCAAACATGCCTGAACACACATCTCCCAGTTGCCGGCTATCGCGCGTCTCTACCAGCTCCTATAAAGTATCACCCATATCTCTTGAACAGCTAGCCAATATCGTCATAAACACGAGAAGCACAAGTGTGTGCGGACCCGACGGGATCTGTATTAAGGTCATCAAATTTCTGTTCTTTTTTATCGGCGAAGTGCTGCTTGACATTATAAACACCTGCCTGACTACAGCTGATATCCCCTCCACTTGGAAACAGTCAATAGTAACTCCCATTCACAAATCAGGAGATCCTTCGGATCCCTCTAATTTTAGACCCATCTCACTGGTTCCGGTTATCGCCGAGATCACTGAGAGAGTAGTGCAGAAACAACTCTATCACTACCTAAACTCAAACCACCTACTGGCCCAAACTCAGCACGGCTTCAGACCACGCCACTCTACGGAAACCGCCCTTATCTCAGTCACGGACGAAATACTAGCAGCAATGGACCGTTCGGAAGTAGCTCTCCTTTGCATTCTGGATCTCAGTAAATGTTTCGATGTAATAGACCACACCAAACTGCTCACTAAACTTCAACTCCATGAAATCGATACCGACAGGTTTAAAGCATATCTGGGAGGTCACACGCAGGCTGTTAGGATCTCAGATCAACACGGAAACAGACATCTCTCCTCCTTTCTCCCAAACAACATAGGTGTCTTTCAAGGCTCATCATTAGGTCCACTTCTCTATTGCATCTTTTCGAACGACCTCAGTCTGCACGTCCCGGAAGCACATGTCACCCAGTTCGCAGACGACACACAGGTCCTCATCTCCGGTCGGAAATCTGATCTCCCAAATCTGATAAGTCAGATGGAGACATGCCTGAGCCAACTCTACGACTACTTCCTGGATAACGGCTTGAAGGTGAACCCGACCAAAACTCAGCTTCTTACTCTCGGATCGCGTCAAAATCTGCGCAATATTACCCCGATACGAGTGTGCTTTAGGGACGCCGCGATAGATGAGAAACATTCGTGTAAGAACCTTGGGGTAACATTTGATTGCCACATGTCGTGGGATTCCCATGTAGCTGTTGTTGTCCGAAAGTGTACTGGGTTCCTTCTGGCCCTGAACCATCTGCGTCACCATCTGCCGACCAGCACCCTCTTCACTATAGTCAATAGCCTAGTTATATCCAATATCCGATACTGCATATCTGTTTACGGGAACGGGTCGTCAGCAAATATCCACAGACTAGACAAGATCATTAACTTCGCCACTAGAGTCGTGTCAGGTCTCCGAAAATTTGATCATATTACTGATGTCCGAAACGAGTTGGGTCTCTTCACTGCAGCTGATCTGTACCTATTTCACAGTCTCACTTTGCTCCACAAGATCATTCTGACGGGTGAGCCTACGCACATTGCCGGTCAAATCACTGCAAACTCTACCCTGCGAAGCCGTCACACACGTGCAGACGACCATCTGCGCCTGCCAACCATACACAGAGAGGCTGGCCGCAGGAGATTTCTCTACTCATCTGTCTTCCACTACAACAAACTTCCTATTTAAACAAAAACATCGAGGCTCTCTAGCTTCAAGAAACATGCACTAGCGTATCTCCACGAACAACACTAGTCACACAACAAAAAAAGCTTACACCATGGATATGTGTACACTACGAAGTCACCTTTAGGCTATCGCTTTCCTATCACTTATACAAGCCACTCGTGTATAGCTCGTATTGCAAGTACGGTGTATGCAGTGCGGAAAGTGATATGGATATTGTATTATGTTGGCGTACGAATGTTTGTTGCGCATCTGCTCCCACTATTGACCACACATCTATCCTTTCTTTGTAAATATCTGTGAGTTCAACCCAGACTGTCCGTAACAGCCACTGCACGTGGAGGACATGTATTGTTAAATAAATAAATAAATAGTATATTAAGTAGTATAAGTAGTATATGCTCTCGTTTTAGTGACTCAACTTTAAGCTGACTGGGCGAGGCCTGAATATAACTGAGGCTGGGGCAGAGCGACTAAGCCTCGTAGTTAAAATGTGAAAAGGGGGTCTCCGCGACCCAATCGAGAAAAAAAAAACACCCAGGCTTGGGTCACGACCTATAAGTTGAATACCACTGAGTTTCTTTTTACAATGAAATTGTTATTGTGAAATGACATTTACAATCCTTGTCCTGGGAAATCTTGACTTTTCACACATTTGTCATTATTCATTTGCACTATTGATTGATACCAGAGCAGCCAGCACAGGGGTAAAATATTAGGGCAAAAATTGCATAAAGGCAATAATTCCCATGGCCACCGGTGTGAATTAGTGAAGATACTAAAATTATAAAATTATAACAAATTATGGAGAAAAATACGAAATTGTATTTGGGTCAAATTGCATAGAGCTTGGAGGGACCAGTCCCCAAGGGCTATAATATAGTATGTTAGCTGTGATGGGTGGTGGTGCCCGCTTCCCCGGTCACTGAACATTCCCACCCTTATAATTTCTAGCGGGTGGGCTTGGATGGTAAACCTGCATTCGTCAAAGAACGTGATCCCTTAGTCAAAGTTCCTTAGTAGGCCACGTCCACCAGAGGCGTAAGAACGTCTCAAATGTGTGGGAGGGGGAACCATTTGTTAAGTTGATTCTTACCATGCATCGTCATAGCATTACTGTTAAACGTCATGAAAAGTGAGTGCCATGCCCCCTGCCCCTGTTCCCACACCTATGGCGCCTGCACGTCTTTCCGACGTCCATGGATTCAGGAACGGTGAAAGTGGCAAGGGAAGTGGCATATCCAAGGGCGATAGCCGAGTCATGTGCCCTAAGTTGGCCGAATTTGTAGGTAAGTAGGATTTTATGACTATGTTTGGAAACCAACGACTTTCTGTATGATATTATTGTCATGTTCAAGTCCTACCGTATCTAAATGTGATGAGTATTATTTTAATTGGCGTTAATTTGTATACCACCCGAGCAGACTCAAAATAGGCTAGCTGTATGGAAAAAATGGAAAAGTAATAGTATTAGGCGTGTTAAGTAATGGAAATGTTAAGTAAATGGAAAAAGCCACAAAGTTTAGACTAACCTAGCCGCCTAACTTTTAATGGAAGATAATAATCTTGAAAGATGGAGAAAAATGTGTTTTTTTTTGTGTCTGTGTTAAATTATTATTTTATATTTATTTGAAGATTTTTCAAAACATTAGTGTTGTTCAAACAGTTTTATTATACACCAGGGCCCTTATTATTGGCAAGAAATTGCCACTGTCCTCACTTAAAGACATACTTGCGATGCTATTTCATCTTTAAGCAAATTTGACGATGTATAGCGGCAGTGTCAGTTGATCAGGAATACTTTCATTGAAACGAGTGATAAATTCTGAGGAAGTTCCAGGGGGGGCATTTTTAGTTAGTACCATCGTTTGATCAAAATATCCAATTTCACATGCGACCACATAAAGCTTCTGGCGTTTCCCATGCTGAAGGTATACAAAAACATTCGAACATGTCAACTTTCAAACAAAATTGACGATTACTAACGGCCATTATACTCGAGTCTAAGTTGTATCAGCTGATGCAGAAATGATGAATGTATCCAGCACAGGTGGGGCAAAATCTCGACATACCATACTTTCTTTGGTTTTGACAATTATCTTCATGATTTAGCATCTGGCGGCCGCGGCCGCTATACGACCCCATGGCATAATTACAGTTCGAACTTCCGCCGCCATGTGCGAACGAAGCGCTAGCAGTAGCGTGGCCGCGCGTGTCCCCTATCGAACGTTCTCAATTGGATTGAACTGACTTCACCCAAAAATGCCAAATCTATACTAACCTAACCTAGTCTAAGCTAACCTAACCTAAACTAACCCAACCAAACCTAACCAAACCTAACCAAACCTAACCAAGCCTAACCAAACCAAACCTAACCAAACCAAACATAACCAAGCATAACCAAACATAACCAAACCTAACCGAAACTAACCGAACCTAACCAAACCTAACCAAGCGTAACCAAGCCTAACCAAACCCAAGAAAACCGAAGAATACCTAACAAAAAAACCCTAACCAAACCTAACAAGACCTGCCGAAATCTACCCAAGCCTAACCAAACCAAATCAAACTGAACCAGTCCCAAACTTAACAGAACAAAACTGAAAGAAACCCAAACGAAACCAAGCCTGAACGAAACCTAATGTGAGCAAACCTAACCTAACCTAACCTAACCTTAGAAGACCTGAGAAATCCCAGCGAAACCTAACGTATCATAACCAGACCTAACCAACCCTAACCAAGCCTGACTAAGCCTAATCAAACGTAACCAATCCTAACCAAACCAAACCAAACGTAACCAAACCTATCGAACCATAACCGAACCTATCCAAACCTAACCAAGCTTAGCGCAATATGACCTGGCCTGGCGTAATCCAACAGACCTGATTTTTCCTTCCGTTCCCTTTTAACTGACCTACCCTGCTCTTACATCCTACAATCCAAACCAACCTTGTTATGTTAGTATGCCAATATGAACGATACCAGTGTTGGGTGATGATTAAAATAATTTGGATATGTTAATAGACGGACTCATACCTAAAGTGTGTACAGCAAATGCTGTGCGCTAGGTGGCTCTACATATATTGGAAGAATGGGGATCCCATAAATGTATCAGAAGGATGTGTGACGATTTTCCTTATTATTTGCATTTCATTACTTTTATGATCGTTCTTAACCCGTCTCGTCTCGGGGGCTTCAACCGCCCCCCCCCCAGGTTTTTTTCGCGGATAGCGGACGAACGGCGCGAGGTAGCGCGCCCAAATTTGGCATACCTTTGCCCACCAAAAACGTTCAACTTGTCGTCACGCTTTAGCTGATACAGATATTTTAATGAAACTTTCAGTGTTTGCTTGTCTTTACGGATGCAACAAAATGTGTCAGTTAAATTTGTCCTTTTGTTCGCTTTTTACTACATATAAATTTTGCGTATTTGCCATATTGCAGTTCAAACACAGGATTCTGGCTAAAGTAAGCATTTTTGTATGAGGGCAAGTTGACTTCCAACAACATTTCTCCGTCTGCTCTACCCATACCAATGAACGGCTATGCGAGGTTTGGCCTTGCTAACCAGATTAGTTTGGTGGCAAATGAGGAAAAACCTGAGGGGGCAGACATCTGCTCCTCCCCGGACGTGGGCGGGTTAAGTTGACGAAAAGCGCGTCACTACAATAAAAAAACCAGGAATGATAACTATAATCACTAAACAGCATATACACTGGACAACTGCATTACACAAAAGAGCAATGGAATTGTATTTCCCAAGCCGGGCAGGGAGAAGTAAAGTTCCACAGTAAGTACGATCAGCAGTAGTAACGTTAAATATTACAGGCATGAATTGACAATTGCTTGAAGTGTCATCATGCACAGAATGAAGAGCGAAAAACAAGCGGAAAAACGACGGCGCATTTACCACGAGAGCATCGCAGTCGATGCGGGCCTCCAACTCCCACTGGGCCACCGGGCAACGGCAGTTTCAGCAAGCTGCCGCCAGAAGCGGTGCTATGACTATGGTTACCCTGGTCGACGACCAAAAACGGAGGCGCCCGGTGTCGCCTGTCCAGTGGACCGGCTGCGCTGGGTGACAATGCACTGGCCAATATACGGAATTCCATTCACTATTTTTTTTCGTTTTGGCAGCAACAGTTGGATATTGGCGTCGCCTGGAAGGGGTCGGCGAGGAGAGGAAAATTGCAGGTCTGGTTAAAATCGTATATTCTTTTGCTCCGAATTCTGTTGATTGTTCACATGCAAAATGAATAGTTTCGATTATAAGCCACACTAGCTGCCTTCATGTGGTGGAGTGGAGGCAGATGTGGGTGGGGGGCTTCCTTCGCTACATCTCCACTTCTTCGGTTGTGAAGCCATGATGAAGTCAGCAAATTACCAAAAGAAGGTCGGTGCTGCATCCAGCCGGACGACTGTTTCGCCATCTTTTTGTGCTCGTCGTAGACCGGTACCGCCATCTATAAACATCATTCTGACCCGGTACGACTCGGCGCCAGGAAGAGGAAGAAACCTCAGCTTTATTTCATACTGTTTCCAGTGCTGAATACATTTCACTGCTCAGTGAAATTGCGTTCATAGTCGTAACACTGCGTTGAACATCACCGGTCCGAAATGCAAATTCGACTTCGACTGAGCGGGGAGAGGGAGGTGGACGGCTCCTCAAAGCCTACCCCTACTAATGTCCAATCAATGTGAGCTAGGATAAAATGTAAAACATGGGTTCGCGGGGTTTCCTTACGTCATATTGAAGTATACATTGTACGTGCATTTTGACCGACAATGAAGTCACCAAAGGTCATGTTGGATCAAAATGGAAATATCGACGCAATTCCCTCCAAATGGTAACAAGGCGCGTTGCCTTATCGAGAACCGCTTGCCAATAGTGGTGAGTGTATTTATGTTCATCATGTTAAGAAAAACGTCAAGACAGGGTAGGTTAGGTATGGTCAAATCAGGCATGAAAACCAGCTTCCGAACTGCACATGCTATGTTTATGAAAAATATAATTGGCAAGGCAACATAGCCTAGCCATCACGTCACATCATATTTCTCCATTTTCGGCTAGGCTAATAACGGTCACCATAACTGAACTGAGGGACAATGCCAATATCCCGGAGATCAGCTTCTTAATATGACTAATTATGTATGCATACATTGTAAAAAAAAAAATGATTAGCATCCCTTGGGTGCTACTTTAGATGTCAAATACCAGCACCACAGGCCTACCTGAATTAAGCACCTTTCTAGAGTTGGCATCACATCGCAAAATTCAGGTGCTAAATATAAGCATGGTGCTTATAGCTAGCACCTTTTCATTGGGCTATATTTAGTAACAGGGTGCTTGAAATGAGTACCCATGGGGTGCTTGCGATTTAGCACCCCCAGGGTTCTATATTTATCTTACGCCAAAAACCAGCACCTCCGGGGTACGGTTCGCCTACGGTGCTAGCACGTTTAGCACCCCTTGGGTGCTTGAATCCAACTTGGTCCCCTTGATAGTGACGTACAGGTGTTGGTGGCTTACTGTGTTTATGTGGACGGATGCCTTCTTTTGCTGTATGTTAGCTTCCAATACCGATTTTAAATATTATAGCGAACAGGATGCTTACAGGCGATATAACCTTTTAAAGCATTCGTATATCAATAACAATACAAAGGAATACGTAAATATATATATAAATATATATGTATATTATATCTATATATATGTTATATATATGTTATGTCTATACATATATATGTTATATATATATATATATATATATATATATATATATATATATATATATATAGTACAAGTTTATCAACAGGTAATTCTATACACCCCCAGGGTGTATAGAACAGGGTGTTTAGTAACAGGGCTATATTTAGTAACAGGGTGCTTGAAAGAAGTACCCATGGGGTGCTTGCGATTTAGCATTCCCAGGGTTTTAGATTTATCTCACGCCAAGTAGTACACTGTACTACTTGGCTCACACTGACACTCACGCCACCTCTGGGGTAAGTTTCGACTACACTTTAAAAAAAATATTAGCACTTTTGCTGCTAATCGCATGCTAAATGGCTGCTTCCACCAAAGCTCTTGGCCAGGGATGCTAGTAACAAGCACCATTCAAGCAATACCAAGCACTATATGTACTATTCAGCTGGAAAGTGGCTAATTCTAGCCTGAAGGTGCTAGACTGCAAGAATGAGGATGCTTGATCCTAGCAGCCATGGATGTTATGTCAAGCAGTTCAAAATAATTCAACTGCTTATAGCTAGCACTATTACAGTCCTTTTTTTTGGCGCGAGTTTGAACGCTCCATGGATGCTCACAGTTAGCACCAGGGTAGTTAAAATGAGCAAGGGGAAAAATGGCGGGAACATTAGCACCTTGGCGCTGCTTAACGAAACAAATGCGAACTGCCGGTCATTTTGGTTTGGGATACGATGGCGTGCAGATCGGTGCAGTTGTGCGGCAATATTTCAGTGAAAAAGAGAAGTCTCTCTGGTATTAAGAGAACCTCTGAATCCAGTCACAAGCCAGTCATAGTCTGTACAAGGTGGGTGTGTCTTCATACCAAATGTATTTCCACATGGTATAAATATAAGTATGTCAGCATCTTGCCAACCTCGCTGCTTGAGAGGGCTGAGGGCTGCTTGACTTAAGCACCTTTTTGGAGTTGGCATCACATCGCAAAATTTAAAGGGCTAAATATAAACATGTTGCTTATACCTAGCACCTCTTCATTGGGCTATATTTAGTAGCATGGTGCTTGAAATAAGTACCCATGGGGTGCTCACTACTTAGCACCCCCAGGGTTCTAGCTTTTTCTCACGCCAAAAACCAGCACCCTCTGGATACGGTTCGCCTACGGTACTTACCACATTTAGCACCCCTTGGGTGCTTGAACACAATTTGGTCTCCTTGATAGTAGCGTACAGGTGTTGGTGGCTTACTGTATTTATACGGACGGATGACTTCTTTCGCTGCATGTTAGCTTCAGATGCCGATTTTAAATATTACGGCGAACAGGATGCTTACGGGCGATATACCACTTTAATACATTCGTATACAAATAGCGATAGTACATACATACATATATATACATATATATAAGATGTATAGTATATATAGTACATATATATACATATATTCAGTTCAAAGTCTGTCTACGGTTAGTACTATACCGATTTAGCTTTAGGCTTCGTTAGTGCGGTAGTTCAGACTGCAAACCTGGTACAGACTAGTTCAGACTTTGACTCCTAGCATGGTACAGACTGCAGGTGGCCTACTGTTCAGCATCATCTATCTTGTACCTGCTTTATCCCCCAATATTGCTCATATCGGATGAAGCTTCACTCCGTCGAAACATTCTGTAGTTGCCGATTAGAAAGTAAGTGCCGAGCACGGGGAAGGACGTGTATTGGCAGTGTCCGGCGACCCAGCCACGAGCACCGGCCACGCGTCCCCTCGACCAACTGCCGGCAGTCACCGCCGCGCGCCGCCGACCTAGCCGCCCCAACCACAGACCGCGCTGCAGAAACCGCCGACGGCCGTGACCACGTGACAGTGACCACGTGACCACGTGACGCGCCGAGTGCCACGTGACACCGGCGCCACCGGCGCCGGCGGCCCTGCGTGGCGCAGGGCCAGCTACAGCACCAGCTCACTACACCTCCACCTGATTATCAATAATCATCATCGTCGTCCGGTATACACGATTCACTTGGTACACCGCAGCCATACAATTCGACTGGCGCCCGCCTCACACGCATACTTCGCCGGGGCGCGGCTCGCCAATCCCGCGCGTCCTCGGTGACCACACATTCAGCGCTCGGGTGGTCATACACCGCATCGTCCTCAAAATCCTCCGCCCTGCCCGCGCCGTCTGCGAGGTCTGCACTCAATTCTGCCGCCGCCCACGCATCCGGCGGTGCCGGTGGCGGCCGCTCCGCCTCCGGTTCTACCGCCCAACCCGCACTGGGCGACACCTTACGCGGCTGCTCCATCACCTCCTCCGGTGGGGCAAAGTCCCCAGACTCGCTCGCGCTCCCGTCTGGTCCGGCGTCCTCACTCCCGAATCGCCGCCGGACACACCGCACGTGCCACGGGGTACCGTCGACCTCCACCAGCGGTGTCGGGAGCAGCCGCGTCACCACACCTCGCCGCGACACATCCGTGCACCGCGTCGGCTGACCTCGGCGTCGTATCCACACGGTGTCACCGACTTGGAACATCGCGCGCGCACGCTCAGAGCCGTCGTGCGCCACGGGCATCGTCCGGCTGGGCCCCTGCACATCGGCGGCCACCGGCAAGTCCCGGCCAGCGCGCTTGAAGAGCCCGGCCGCCGGAGCGCTGGAGGGTCGTACACCGTCGCGAGGCGTAGCATTGTAACGGTGTACCGCTTCACCGATGGTGCAGTCCTGGCGGGCTGCCATCACCTTAATTGTCCGATGATGGCGCTCGACAATGCCGTTACCTCCCGCCTCGTGCACGGCCCGAAAGCGCAGCCGGACCCCCAGCGCGCCGCGAACACAGCCATCCGACGACCACGGAATTCTGTCGCGTTGTCCAACAGCAACTCAGCCGGCGCGCCCCGTTCCAGGAAGATGGTTTCCAGCTGGCCCGTGACCTCGGCTGCGTCGGAACGGCGCAGCAGCCGCCACATCCCGTACCGGGAAGGACCACAGTCGATCACCGTCAGGTACGACCGGCCCCGGTAGTGGGTAACGTCGATGGCTAGGCGTTCCCACGTCAGCGGCACGCTCAGTGACCCGCGCCGCCAGCGCGCAGGTGCCGGGTCGATGGACTGGCACACATCGCACTGCTGGATCACCGCTCGCACCGCTGACCGTGTGGCACGCGCGTCCTCGCTCCGACGCACATACCAGAGCGTCCGGCGGACCCCCTGGTGCCCGGTGTTCTCGTGCACCTCACGTATCCGGGCGGGGTCGGCGTCTGGTCGCGGGGCCACGGCTGCCGCGACGGCGCCTGGTGGCGCGTCAGTTGATGAGTCCGGCAGTCGAAGCCACTCTTTTGGCACACGGGTGAGTGCGTCCGCCGGGTTGTCCGCGGATTTTACCAGGCGGACCGTCATCTTCAGGCGAAACTCCTCCACTAGCTGTCGAATGACGTCGATCCTCCGGCGGATAAGCATCTCCCCGTGCGTCTTAGTCCGCAGGCGAGAGCGGCCGCTCAGGGCGTCATCGATCCACTTGTGAACCGTGGCCGAGTCGGTACGAAGGTCGATGGTGGTAATCCCCCACGCAACCGCCATGTTGACACCGCTGAGCGCCGCGTCCAGCTCGGCCATGTTGATGTGCATGGCCGCCTTCGACTCCGGCCGTAGCCAGCTCGCGTCCTCCACGGCGCCACTGACCGGATCCTCCAGGATGACCCCGGCAGCAAGGGAACTGGCGTCCGTCCACACCACCAACTTGTCCCCCTTCAACTGCCAGGGGCCTCGTGCCGGGTCGGCCCCCCTTACCCGCACCGCGACACAGTCGACCTGCTCGCGCAGCCCGGCGTCCATTGTCGGGTCGTCCCAGCCTGTCGTCAGGGCGTTGACGCGCCGCTTTAACCACGCGGCCGCCGGACGCAGCCACCCCACCACCGGCAGGTGGGACACCAGGTGGCCGCACCACGCGAACAACGCTCGACGTGTCAGCACCTCCGGGGGCGCGGCCACCGGGTTGTCGCGGCGCCAGCACAGTTCTCCGTCTTCCGCGCGCACCCGCAGCCCGAGCAGTCGCGCTCCCTCGGCCGCCCGCTCCGGCGGCTTACAGACCAGACCGTACCGGGCAAAGTGCTCCACGACGTGGTCTGCGCTGACAATGTCCTCGTCTACCAGTAGATCGTCCACGTAGGGCAGCACCCCCCGGTTCACCGCGGCATCCTGGAGCAGGACGGCCCGCACCACGGCCTTCATGACGAGCGGCGCGACGTTCAGCCCAAAGCCGACGCGAGTCAGGCAATACCTCTGGCCTCGCACCTCCACCGTCTGATACGGCCACAGCCGCCGGTCCAACCGGAGCTGAAGGTACGCCTTCCGCAGGTCCACCACCGCGACGTGAGCGCCGTGCCGTCGCCAGCGGCGAAGCTGGGCAGCACAAACGTCCGCGTCCGCGGTGTGTGCGGTAATGTGGCCATTCAACTCACGGTAGTCCAAGACGGGGCGCACCTTGTCCCGATTCGGCTGCCGGACCGCCATCAGAGGGAGCAGGCCACGGGCCGGGCCATCCACTCGCTCGTCATACGGCTGCAGCCACCCCTCCCGGATCCATAGCTCCAATTCAGCGTCGTACGCCGGCCGAACCGCCGGCGGTACCGCATACTCCGCGACTCGGTTCCGCAGGCTCTCGGGACCGTTCCCGTCTGCCCACACCCATGCCACGGTCCATTCGCCCGTCCGCGCGGCGAATCGCGCCGTGAAGTCCGCTGCATCCACGGCCAAGTCCCGACGGTCGACCTCAACTGCCGCCGCACAGACCCGCACGTCTGTCGGTGTCCGCAGGCTGATGCCACCCAGGGCCGTGATGCCCGACATCCCCAGAACCATGTCCACACCCAGCGGGCGGTCTGGCACAACCAGCGCCGCGAGCATCACTCGCCTGCCCTGGTATTCCACCTTGACCGTGACCGACCCACTGCACCGTAACGTTCCCCCGTTCACGGTTCTCATTTCCACCGTCCGTGGCGTCCACCGCCGACAGCAACCTCGGTACACGAGCGTGTCAGTGCATCCGGAGTCCACCAACACGCGTCGCTCGCTGCCGTCCACTTGCATCCGGGCGACCGGAAGTGCGCGATCTACTGATCCGGAGACGGCGCTCGCGCTGACGCGTCCCCCGATGCGTTTGGGCAGGCTGCGGCGAGATGACCCTCCCTCCCGCATGTCCAGCAGCGTCGCGGTAGTCGTGGCCGCCGCGCTTCCTGACGAGACGGCGGGGGCGCGGGCCGCGACGCTGCTGCCGCAGCCAGCACCTCGTGATGGTCATCGCTCAGGATGTCCCGGGCCAAGCGGACGAGACTCGGCAGCGCCATCCGCTGTGCTCGCGTACCTGCCTTTAGCTGGCTCCGTACCGGTGCTGGCAGCCCCGATATGAATTTGGCATCCAGGATGGACTCGGGGAGCTTCTCGTCCGAGACCAGCGCTATGAGGCGGCGCAGGTCCGCCAAGTAGGCGTCCACGGACTCCCCTGGTCGCAGTTCTCGGTCCTGGAAGGCGGCGTACGCGGCGTGCCGGTTTAACGCGAACGCGTCGTATAACGCGTCGCGGACAGCCGCCATGGAGTCCTGCGCCTTGTCGGGTAGCTGCTCCCAGACAGCGAAGGCTGCCCCAGTCAGCCGTTCCGGGATGACGTCCACGAAGTTGACGCCGCGTCGTCGGCACAGTTTCTCTGCCCGCGTAAACCACTCGGCCACATTCACTGTCCCGCTGAACTCGGGTATGTGGCGCGTGTCGAAATTACGCGGGCCTGCCACACCCAGGGTCCCCGACACCTCCGCGAAGTTCACCGATCCACTTGCGCCCGACGTCGCCTCCCGCGGCTCTCCCTCTTCATCCCCGTGCCCCGGCATCGTATTCGCAACGTATGGCCGAAATAGCTTGTAGTTGCCGATTAGAAAGTAAGTGCCGAGCACGGGGAAGGACGTGTATTGGCAGTGTCCGGCGACCCAGCCACGAGCACCGGCCACGCGTCCCCTCGACCAACTGCCGGCAGTCACCGCCGCGCGCCGCCGACCTAGCCGCCCCAACCACAGACCGCGCTGCAGAAACCGCCGACGGCCGTGACCACGTGACAGTGACCACGTGACCACGTGACGCGCCGAGTGCCACGTGACACCGGCGCCACCGGCGCCGGCGGCCCTGCGTGGCGCAGGGCCAGCTACAGCACCAGCTCACTACACATTCCGCAGTGAAACCAGCGACTTCGGTGGAAATAATGTATTGAAGCGAATATCCAAGTCAGCCTATATAAAACGTAGTTAAAGCAACAAAACTCATCACGATGATTTCTTTCAATCCGGCCTACTATTCAATCCGGTACACCACAAGCCCTTTAGTTTTTTACTGCCCAAACTTTAGCACCTTCTGGGGCACCGACACATGATCGTTCATGCATACGTTGCACCGTTGCACGTAGTACAAAAACGCGTTGAACTTCGCAGTGAATCGCAGGTTCAGCAAGGAATGAGTAATATTCTGTTACAATATATGGCACAGTAGCATGACAGAATAGAAGGTTGATTTCCTTATCAGCGGTCACCAGCACCACATCTCCAGCAACAACCGAAAATTTAGTTGTGGGGAACATCGGTATATTGTTCTCGTTGACACCATCAAATAGTGTTGCATATGGACTCCCCCATAGACAGATGGTTTGCTTCGAGGTATCGTCTGAAAATAGCAAACCGCTGTCATTGTGAAGTTATGCATGGTGTATAACACACGAGATAAAAACAAACTGTCACCCATGTATTATTTAGGCATAGTGTGGCACCAAAAACCAAGCTTGGCTTGTATGTACATAATCATACCGATGAGCGGGTAAAACGTTAATGTATAAGAGAGTCATGAAACTAGTTTTGCTTCAAAGTGATCCTGAAAGCGCTACACACATTCTGAAACATATTCTTATAGAGCGGTACCAAATGCACATATCATATAACAGACCAGGATCATGGTGTCATGCTCTTTCGCGCCGCGAACACTCTTTCCTTTTATCTCCATTATTGAATATTTTGAATCCCAAGGTGGCAAAGGTCAGAAAAAAAATAATTTGTCAACACTTCGTCAATGACAGGAACTTTCCAAATCTGCCCAATAGACACATATCGCCATATTTGGTTTCAATCCGACCTACACCAAGTGCTATACAACATGGTATCATGCACGACTAATCCTGTCGAAGGTCAGAACATTACTATTTTGACCCAGTGTGACATAGGTGCCTAGGGCAAGATCAAAGCGTTCCTCCAAACGATTTGTGACATGCTTCTTCGCGTCGTGCAAGCTATTTTCTTCTATCTTTCTTGGTAATTATCTTCAATCCAAACATTTCAACGGTCGGCCCAAAAGACTCAGTTCCAACGGATTTATAGTTGCACGAATGTCCCTTAGATTCATATACAAACAAACCATATTTAGTTGCAAGTTAACCCACATTATATGCTGCAGTTGATGACATAGTCACCCATGTTGTCGGCTGTCAGATCACACGCTAGCTTGCCGCCGGTGAACTGGATACCTCAGACAAGGTACAAACTTTTCTCGAAAAGTTGCACATGCTTTGGGAGAAGGAAAATTTGAACCATTTCCTTCTATCCACATCATCACATATTTTTAATTCCAGTATGGCAACAGGTCGCAAAAACCAAATCCCAAGACCTTTAATGTATACATGTTCTAAAAGGGTCAGATCCATAAATAAACATGTCATGCTTTACTTGATGCTGATCGAAGCCACAATCTACAAGATGACGCCATTAATTTCGTATCCATGCAACGCCTAGTTTGGAAATTAGAGGTGGGTATATAGAAGCTCCCCCCGCCCCCGAGACGTGTGTGAGGATCTGATCCGAAAGATTTAATAGAAAGGGTTAATAATATAGAAAGGAGGAAATTGTGTGCGCGACGTGGTAAAGTTGGGATATGTGCATTTCGATGTGACGGTTTTCGATCATAGATGTATTTTAAGGCTTGTTGGCGCTTCTTCTTTGGTGGTTAGGATACCTATTCGGATTCAAAATCGTAAATAAGAAATGAAAAGATGTGGTTAACGCCATTCGAAACCGAGTATTGGAAATCGCCTAGCATGGTGTCTAATGGTAGGTGGGTTCACTGATGGGTACCAGGGGTGTAACTTTGCATGCTCTGGGTGGCCATTTGCTCACCATTTAAATGTTGGCCTTGCCATCTCAATAGTTTTAACTTTTAACATGGGACTATATGTGATATGAACCCCGATGCATTTGGGCCTGTCCATTTCCTTAATGCGTCGTGCCCTCCCAATAACTTTCAGAAACCTACACCAGTGATGGTCACCTGCTGTTATTGACGGTGATACCACGTCGTGACCTTGGGTCAGTAAAGAATAGGGGAAGCCAGGATAGGACTGCCCTCTGGGTAATATCGATCGGAGGAGAATTCAAGTAAAGGAAGCTCAGCTGCCTGCCTTTTCCATTCAAGGTCGCAAGTCAACTTTGGTATGCCCATCAAAATATAAATATAGCCGGATGTATTTTGTATATGCTATGGTGGGTTACTGGGCCTCCTCAATGATCGAATGGGCACTCCCAATTGGGCTCAAGTATACAAGTTGAACCCTACGGTTATATCGCATACATACGCATACATATATATATATATATATATACAGGGGCGTCGCCACCGGAGGGCAGTGGGAGCAATCGCCTCCCTCCTGCCGTGAGACTGGGGGGCGCCGCCCCTCCTGAAATTTAAAGAGGCCCCTATCCGGAAATGCACAGAAAAAAAAGGTGAGCTAGGAGGCCAATGGGACAAAAAAATACTGCTGTCAAGGAGGCCCCAAGACTGACCACGAGGCCCCCAGGGAATTTCATCAGCTCCTTATAAGAAACGTAGAACAGAAATTGGGACGAGGTCCCCAGGACGAAAAACCGGCTCACAAGACGAAAAGGAGACTCCAGACCGTGAAGAAGGCTCACAGGACGAACAGGAGGCCCCCAGGACGAAAAGGAGGCCCCCAGGACGAAAAGGAGGCTACCAGAACGAAAAGGAGACCCTAGGACGAAAAGGAGGCCAAATGACGAAAAGGAGGCCCCCAGGCCGTAAAGGTGACCCCCAGGACAAACAGGAGGCCCCCAGGACAGGACAATATCAGGTCCCTATAAGAGACGTAGAAGGAGATTAGAAGGAGATTTCCCAAGATGAAAAGGAGGGAAGGGAGACCCCAGAAAATGAGAGGAGGCCTAAGACGAAAAAGAAAGCCTGTGAGATGAAGTTTCGGAGACGCAAAATCAGGTACCAAAACGGACAAGGATCCACTGAGACAGAAAAATGTGACCCAGAGACATGGCAGGAGGCACCTAATTCGGAAGACACAACACAAGATTGCAAATGAGACCCCACGATGAACGAGGAGGACCTTTAAATAAGAGAGAAAGGCCATTGAATCAGAGAGATGGCTTTCAGGCGGAAAAGAAGGCTGGAAGACGGCCAAGAAGGCCCCCAGGAAGTAACAAAGCCACTGATATACGTTGCCTGTAATTTTGAAGAGGAGGCACCTCGGAGAGAAGAGGAGTCCACCAGGAGATAAGAGGCCACCCTTAAGATGGGCAAAGTTCGAATCAACACCAAAAGCAGGAGGCCCCAAGACGTGAGAGGAGGCCCCTAAGTAAAAAAAAAGACTATACGAGAAATAAAGTTCCAAGGAAGTGGGAAGAGGCCCTTAAGATGGGAGTGGTAGCAGGCATTGAAGGATGTGGAGTTTCCAAAATTAAAGATCCCTCAAGACTGTTAAGGCTTTTCCAGGATAAGGGAGGAGGCCCACGTTGCGTGGCAGGAGGCTTGGATGCAGTATTCCAAATGTGGCGTGACATATGCAGAATAAAGCTTCCTGATGACCTCCTCACTTCTGTATGATGCATTCCTATTTATTTCCCCAAGCATTGTCAGTGCCTTCCTCCCGACTTCTTTGGTCTGTTCTGATGCCCCCAATTTTGTGTTTAGAATAACACATAAATCCTTCTCCTGTTGAGTCACCGATAGTACTTGGCCACCCATCAAGTATGCAGCCGTGATATGCTGCCTTCCTACATGCATGACTTTGCCAATTATTCACAAGCTACCTGAGAGCACAAATTTGCCCTTTTCAAGCGGCAAGCACAATAACAACAAAATAGTGGCATTGAGTGGGATAGCATACATGCTATCCCACTCAAGGCCATCATTTTGGTGTTATTGTGCTTGCCTCCTGAAAAGGGCAATGAAACTTCGATTCAGATAATGTCATGAAAAATAACGTGAAACAAAAGAACAGAACATAACAACACATAGCTTAACTTCCCTTTGAATAAACCATATCCCCCACTCCAAACACAATAAATGCAAAAATATTAAACAAGAAAATTGTTCTCAACTTTTTGGAACTAAAAAAATACTAAAACCTAACCTACCCTAACCTAACCTCATCTAGCCCATTCTGCGTTAAAATAGCAATAAAAATATTGCGTTTTTTATTTAAATCTCAAATTTTGCAACTAAAAAGCCTATGAGCTGATGTAGCCTAACTCAGTTCTTTGCTTCATGGATGAAAATGTGTGTAAACCTTTTCTCAGGCACACCTTAAAGGACAATAATACCAAATAAACCAACCCAACCTAACCCAGACAATATATTTCACTTGCTATGCAAGCTCTAAATTGATCCCATCGCATTCTTTCAGAGCACAGTGCCAGTCATGAAGAAATGGTAATGTAAAGAGCTGATCCAATGGCTACATAATTTTAAATAAACCAATGAAATCCATAATGATGTCATGAAGCCACAACGTGTTAAAATTTATAAAGAGCCACAGTGGCCCGTCAACTGGGTATATACAACTATCTGGTAGAAACAATATGTGGTGATAATATAAGTACTAAAGCTTTTTTCAGCTTATAAATTCGATGTTATTGTCTTAAAAAGTGCTTTTGGATTCTTTGATCTTTTCTTCTCAGAATACCATGGTTTTGAAGGTGACTAAGATGATGTGACCATTTATTTACGGTACAGATGATAAAAAATCGTGTGAATTTGCTTTTGCTTTTTTGAAGTAAAACTAAAAGACCTAAACTAACATAACCTGACCAAACCTACCACATTTGTTTCCTTGATGGAGACAAATACGTGTATTTTTCTTCTATTTATTACCTTAAAGCACAATAATGCCCAAAATTTCAATAAAACAAATGCACAATGTTTTTATTGGATTTACTTTCTTCAACTTATCTTACATCAGGTTAGGTTAGTTTAGGTTAGGTTAGGTCAGGTGAAGTTAGGCTAAGCTGGGTTAAGTTCCTTTTTAATTGTGAGGATTTTCAGGAAATAAAATGCTTCACATACTTTTTCCTACAAATATAGGCTGTGTTAGGCTAGGTTAGGCTCCATTGAAAAAAAAACTTTTCCTTTTATGCTGTTAAAGCCATGTACTCAAAGCCCCTTTCTGACATTATTTTGTTCACAACCTGAAAAGTAAGCATTTCAAAGCAAGTAAGTGGTCCCATCATCTTAAGTCACCTTCATAAACATCTTATTCCAAACAAAACAAGCTCTGCTTAGCAATAGAACCCTGGCTCCTCAAGCCACCCCAACAACAACTCGGATGAAATTTATTAAAAATAAAAAATAAAAATGGTGCTTGCTACTAGCATCCGTAGCGAACAGCGTTGGTGAAAGCAGCCATTTAACATGCGATTAGCAGCAAAAGTGCTATCATTTTTTAGAGTGTACATATGGCGCTTGCTATTGCTTGAATGGTGCTTGTTACTAGCATCCTTAGCGAACAGCGTTATGAGAAGCAGGCATTTAGCATGCAATTAGCAGCAAAGGTGCTAATCATTTTTACAGTGTATACCCTTGAAATTACGGGCGCTCTATGACTTACGCAGTTGATGCACACTTAAGCTACAATAGCCAACATACTTGAGCTTGACAACATATGGCAGGCAGGCTTAGCAAGGCATATGTGGTATTGCACTCGGACAAAGAAACTTAATTTATATTTTATGGCATCATTATTCAGCTATGGACACTGAAAAGCTTAGTGGGCTATGCCAGTTGCAGCTTATTTTGTGGGGCTAAGAATATGTATTTATGAAACCATGGTTTTGGGCGGAAGATTGTGCTGCTCAGCAATGTATGGTAGATTTGTCTGAAAAGGTGTTTTTGATTTTGGGGGATTTTGTAAAATGAAGTGTTTATGAAGGCGACTTAAGATATTAGAAACACTAAGTTTATGTGCAAATGCTTACTTTTCAGGTTGTGAACAAAATAATACAAAACAGGGGCTTTGAATTATGTAACAGCATAAAAAGAAATGTTTTTTAAAAAGTGGAGAATAAGCTAACCTAACTTAGCACCACCTATATTTTTAAGAAAAAAATATGTGAAACATTTTATTTCCTGAAAATTATCACAATTAAAACGGAACTTCACCCAGCCTAGCCTAATCTAACCTAACATAACCTAACCTAAGATGCTTTTGAAGAATGTAAATCCAATGAAAACATTGTTAATTTGTTTCCTCGAAACTTTTGGGTATTATTGTGCTTTAATGTAGTAAAAAGAAGAAAAATACGCGCATTTAAATAATACGCCTAAATACGCGTAAAAATACGCCTCCATCACGCAAACAGATGACATAGGTTTGGTCAGGTTATGTTTGCTTAGGTCTTTTAGTTGGACTTTTAAGACAATAATACCGAATTTATAAGTTGACGAAAAGCTTTAGTACTTATATTATCACCGCCTATTGTTGCTACAAGATCGTTGTATAGGCCTACACTAGATGGGTCACCATGGCGCGTTCTAAATTTTAAGACGTTACGGCTTGATGACATTATTATGGATTTTATTGATTCATTTCAAATTATATAGCCATTCGATCAGCTCTTTACATCACCGTTTGTTCATGACTGGCACTGTGCCATGGAAGACTGAACATGGATAAATGTAGAGCTTGCATAGCAAATGAGAGACATTGGGTTAGTGTTGGTTGGTTTATTTGGTATTATTGTCATTTAAGGTGTGCATGAGAAAAGGTTTACACACATTTTCCTCCATGAAGGAAACAACTGGGTTAGGCTACATCAGTTCATAGGTATTTTAGTTGCAAAATGTTTAAGGTAAATAAAAAACCCAATATTTTCATTGCCATTTTTAACGCAGGATGGGTTAGATAAGGTTGGATTAGGGTAGGTTAGGTTTTAGTATTTTTAGTTGGAAAAAGTTGAGAACAATTCTCTTGTTTGATGTGTTTGCACTTCTTGTGCTTGGAGTGGCGGATATGGTTACTTCAAAGGGAGGTTAAGCTCCGTTTTGCAATGTTATGTTCTTTTGTTTCACATCACTTTTCATGACATTATCTAAATCTAAGTGTCATATGGTATGCCACTCAAAGCTATTATTTTGGTGTCATTGTGCTTGGCACCTGAAAAGGGCAAATTTATGCTTTCAGGTAGTTTGCGAATAAGTGGCATTTATTTTTGTCAATGCAATGTGTATGACATCAAGACATAAAGACATAAAGGATCAGTGCAACTATGAGCCACAAGGGCCCTTCTTGGTTGCACTCTGGACACTCAACCACTTGCCCACCAAATCAGTCGATCTGGTGATTCCCTGGAGCACTGAAAAGCAAGCCCTCTATTCTTATGATTGTCTATGCTGTTTTTAAAGATGTTCAATGTGCTGCTGCTGGAAATGGTCCCTAGCAGCTGGTTCCAGTGTTCTACTACCCTGTTGCTCAAGAAATCCGCCCCGGTGGCTCATTTGGTTAGAGCGCTGGCCTGCACTGGTCACCTCTGTACTGGCAACACAGGGTTCGTGCCGCTTCGCGCGCTCGCATTTAGCCTCCGGCCGGGAGTGTCAGATGGCAGCTGGCCCGATAACGCCGGGGACGAGGTACCGGGCGGCCTTGTCGGTACCATGGCGGCACGTTAAGCTTTCGGTCTGAATTTTGCCGTTGAACTGGAGTTCATGGATCGGGTGGTGGGGCCAGGGTTCACGCAACAACCTCTGCTTAGCAATATAACCCTGGTTCCTCAAGCCACCCCAGCAACAAATCGGTTTAATTTTTTTCTTAAGAAAAAAAGACTGTCTTAACCTTGTCCTGTTCTGGTTAACTTTAATGTTGAATTGATGACCTCTAATTGCGTCATTTCTGTTAAATACAAACACTTCCCTGAGATATCCCTTCCCTAGACACCTTGGACAAATTGAAAGACCTCGATGAAATATCTCAGCCTTCTGTATCTAAGTGAAAACATATTCAATTTCTTCAATACTTCCTCAAAAGCCAGGTTGGTTATGCCACTAACCATTTGTGTAGCTATCTTGTGTACTCTCTCTCTCTCTCTAAAAGCCAACCAACTTTTTCATAGCTAGGAGACCAAGCTTGGATGCAGTATTCCAAATGTGGCTTGACATACGCACAGTAAAGCTTCCTGATGATTTCCTCATTTCTGCATGATGCATTCCTATTTATTGCCCCAAAGCATTCTCAGTGCCTTATTCCTGGCTTCCTTGGTCTGTACTGATGCCACCAATTTTGTGTTTAGAATAACACCTAATTCCTTCTCCTGTTGGGTCACCGATAATACTTGGCCACCCATCAAGTATGGAGCCGTCATTTGCTGTCTGCCCGCATGCATGACTTTGCACTTATCGATATTAAAGTTCATTTGCCATTCTTCGGACCACTTCACAAGCTCATCTGTCTTTCTGCAGCGAGATATGCACATTTTGACCTGCTATTGCCCTAAAGACCTTCAAATCATCCGCAAATTTCAAAACTTAACTGCATAGGCCACTTGCAATGTTAATTACAAATATAATGAACAGTAGTGGCCCCAGTACTGACCACTGGGGGACTCCACTAAGAACGTTTTGCCATGATGACTTTGTACCATTTAGCATCACTCTCTGTTGTCCATCTGAAAGCCACAACTGTATCCATTTTAAGATGCTACCTGCAATACCATGGGCCTGAAGCTGTATCATTAACCGTTTATGGGGTACCTTGTCAAAGACCTTACTGAAGTCAAGATATGTTACATCAACCTGATTTCCCTGATCAAATTGTTCTGTGGCGAAGTTCGAAAAGTCCAAGAGATTTGTGAGTCACGACCGTCCTTTCCTCAACCCATGTTGAGTATCTTGAATCAATCTGTTTCCTTCTATATAACTAACTATTCTATCCTTGATAATTGATTCGAGTACCTTGCAGACTAGGGATGTGAAACTTACTGGCCTATCGTTTTAAACTTTCCCTCTTTCTCCTTTCTTCAAAATAGGAACTACATTTTCCATTTTCCAATCTGAAGGAATTTTGTTAACATGATGTGATAAATGTGATAAATTTGCTTGGCAATGGTAATACAGCATAAAAAGAATGTTAAAGAAGAGAAAAAACCGAACCGAAGCTGACCCAGCCTAACCTCGCATGTAATGAAATAGTTGTGTTTAGTGGAAAATCCCCCAAAACATATTTCTCAAACATTTGTAGACTTCTTAAACCTAACCGGACCTATACAGACCTTGAGTAATTCCAACCTAAAAACATATCAGTCATAATCTAAATCCCTAACCTAACCTAAAACCTAACCTGAAAACGTTGCATAAATTCCAAGTATAAATTTCGATTAGGTTGCATTAGTTAATGGCAGATTACTGCGCCCATTATTAACCCGTGCCGTCTTTCCGGTCAAATCGTCACACCCCGTCTAAGGGGGCAGGGGACGGTAGAAGACCCCCTCTAAAATCCAAACTAAGCATCGCACGAAAACGAAAGAGGTGTTATCGGAAAGCGCTCTACGAGTAGAGTCCGGGTTTACCCTCGAAAACATTTTCCCCCAAAAGTGACGTCACCAGGGGGCTATATTTTCACGACTTTTCACGACCTACGTTATGTTGTTGACTCTGGGGAGTTCATTTTGGTGATATATAAAACTATTTGGAATTAGAAAAGGAGAGCGAAATCGACAAGGGCTATGATCCCCCCCCCCCCCCACGACCAATTTTTTTATTTAATTTGAAAATTTTGTGTTTTCCAGTTTTCTTTAATTTTCCTTTTCCAATGGGTAGAACAGACCGATAAACGTTGTTGGAAGTCAATTTGCCCTAATAATAAATCCTTACTTTAGCCAGAATCCTGAATTTGAACTGCAATTTGGCAAATACCCAAAATTTACGTGTAGCCAAAAACGAAAAACGTGAAAAATTCCACTTGTACGTTTTGTTGTATCTGTAAAGATAAGCAAACGCTGAAACCTTCATTAAAATATCTGTACCCGTTAAGGCGTGACGACTGGTTTAACGTTTTTGGGGGTGACCTCACTTCACCTTGACTAACTAATTGACCCAAGA
This sequence comes from Imbricaverruca yamaguchii, assembly GCA_034440575.1. NCBI lineage: Eukaryota > Metazoa > Arthropoda > Thecostraca > Neoverrucidae > Imbricaverruca > Imbricaverruca yamaguchii. The sequence goes on along the minus strand of JAOTOL010001488.1, from coordinate 610,442 downwards.
TGACCTGACCTAATCATTTTTAATCAGCATGAAAAATTGATGTGGGAAAATATATGTCAAATTTGGGCGCGCTACCGCGCGCCGTTCGCGAAAACCCTGAGGGGACGGTTGAAGACCCCCCGAGACGGGACGGGTTAAGGAACAGTAAGCCTCATATCAATTTTTACTGCTATATTGGGAGCAAAATGAAAATGGTGTTATTCGCAGACGAGTAAATTTGTGCGTTCATTGTTTTATGGATTCTTGGAATCTTCTTTTACAATGCAGTGTTTATGAATGCTACTAAAATGATTGGGCTACTCATTTTCTGTGCAAATGCTTACTTTTCAACTTATGCGCAAAATACCGCCAAAATGGCCTTTGAGTAATATAGAAGAGCATAATATAGCATAGCATTCCACAGTAATTCCTATTTTAAACATGAAGCGCTATGGATTCTACCTCCCCCCACTCCCAATGCATTTTGGTCCGCTCATCTCCCTCATGCATTTTGCTCTAACGACTTTGAGAAGTAAACACCCTTGCTAGGTAACTATTGATTATTTTTTACATTTATAGCTACATCATAAGGCTAAGTTACAGCGTGGCGCGCATTTCATCGTTTATAGTAATAGTACAGAAGCACGAGCATAGTGTACATATTGTGTATTTAATAACACGATCAATTACAGCCCGTTGTTTATGGGGAATAAACTTGATACTACCAAGAACCATTCAAGGTAGTCAGTTAGTGCAAGGCAATTGAAATCGTGTACCTAGACATAAAGACATAAAGACATGAATGATTAATGCAACTACGAACCACAAGGGCCCTTTTTGGTTGCACTCTGGACACTGAACCAGTTGCCCATCAAATCCGTCGATCAGCCCTCCCTGGAATACTGAAAAGCAAGCCCTCTATTCTTATAATGATTGTTTATGCTGTTTTTAAAGATGTTCAATGTGCTGCTACTGACAATGGTTTCTGGCAGCTGGTTCCAGTGTTCTACTACCCTGTTGGTGAAGATAGACTGTCTTAGCCTTGTTCTGCTGTGGCTAGCTTTAATTTGGAATTGATGACCTATAATTGCATTATTTCTGTTAAATTAAAACACTTCCCCAGGATAACCCTTCGCCAGACCGTAGACAAATCTAACGACCTCGATGAGATCTCCTCTTAACCTTCTATATCTAAGTCAAAATATTTTCAACTTCTTCAATATTTCGTCATAAGCCCTCTATTCTTCTGATTGTCTATGTTGTTTTAAAGACGCTTAATGTATTGCTACCTACAATGGTTTCTGGCAGTTAGTTCCAGTGTTCTACTACCCTGTTGGCGAAGAAAAACTGTCTTAATCTTGTTCTGCTGTGGTTAACTTTAATTTTGAATGGATGTCCTCTAATTGCATCATTTCTGCTCAATTCAAACATTTCCCCAAGATATCCACTCTCCAGACCATGAACAAATTTAAAGACGTAAAGAATTATGAGATCTCCTCTCAGCCTTCTATATCTAAGTGAAAGCATATTCAATTTCTTCAATCTTTCCTCATATGCCAGGTTGCTTATACCATTAACCATTTTTGTAGCCTTCTTTTGTACTCTCTCTAAAAGCCAACAATCTTTTTCATAGCTAGGAGACCAAGCTTAGATGCAGTATTCCAAACGTGGCCCGACATGCACAGTAAAGCTTCGTGATGACTTCCTCACTTCTGTATGATGCATTCCTATGTATTGCCCCAGGCATTATCAGTGCCTTCTTCCTGGTTTCCCTGATCTGCTCTGGTGACCCCAATTTTGTGTTTAGAATAATGCCTAAATCCTTCTCCTGTTGAGTCACTGATAGTACTTGTCCACCCATCAACCATGGAGCCTTCATATGCTGTTTACCTACATGCATGATTCAGTATTCAGTATAAAAGAACAGCTAGCAAGAGATGGGCGGTGTGGGCGAAGCAGGACATCTCCGGCAGGTAGGCATATCGATCTATGAACACTCGATTGTGTTTATCTGTGTGTTTGTGTGTAAGTGGGGCTATGATGTAAAGTTCACTTAGGAAAGGCTGAGATTGACTTAGGTAATTATTGGCAGCTGATAGCAATGTTGCCCCTTCAGCCGAGTTCCCTTATGGGAATTCCTGAATCCCATGGTCATCAGAGAATGTCAGGGTGGTGAAGGTGTTGAATCGGGGAACCTAACCGGAAATTGCGCTCAGCAGGGGATGGGACCGGGGCAGATAAGGGGGACTGGGCAGGGAAGGGGTGGGAGACTGGGGGAAGGTGCCTTCCTCTGGAAAGGTGGCGCCCCTCTGACCGGGTAGATGCTCCCTGGAGGTAGGCCCCCAACCCCCCCCCCCGCCCCGCACTTTTCAGCCAATGGCCGAGAGGAAAGTTTTCCCCACGCCACATGCAAATCCTTGATCCGCCGCTGTGTGGGGGGAAGGTGGGATGGGAAGTCGTGTCTCCATTCTTTGTTCAGAAAAGCGTTTTGCATGCTTACAATTACAATTTGAGGGGGAAGAAAATCCGACGATCATGGTTCTGAATATTCTTTTAATATTCTGAACAAACTTTTAGAAGGAAAGAAAAACTGATTTTGCCAGGAACTAAGAGGCCCTTTCGAAGTATATTTAACGACATCTGGGGACTTGTATGTATATATATATATATATATATATATATATATATATATATATATATATCTTCATGTATATATATATATACATGTACCACGAAATTCTTCAGGGGGCAAGGTCGAATGGGTGCCAATTGTGGTAGGGCCTGTTATTGGTTTTTAGGCTCTTAGTATGGTGTGGTGAATGTAAAACATGACTTCATATTGATATCTTGTTTGTTCTTGGTATGGTGCATCATTTACTCAAGACGCCATACTAATAATCATTTTTTGCTGAAAACATCAGGGCATAAATAAATAATATGTGGAGAGATACTTACGTGTCAAAACAAACCAACGTCTCAATGTTTTCTCGACCAGAAGATTCTTCCTGCTGGCCTCTAGATTGCAGCGAGTTGGCGCGGCTGGTGCTAAGCGTATCTTACAGGTATCTCTCACTGATCAACCCACTTTTATGTCCACAAAATATAACTGAATATAGCTAGATTCATCATCTCTGTTATTTATTACTCCCAGCTTCATGTCCTAGGCAAAGCCTAAGCGATCATTTCTCAGTCCTACGACGATAATTTCGCGATGGCGACAACGAGAAGAGGATTGCATTGGTATTCTGATCGCCATGTTAGGAATTTTATGTTTTTATGACATTTGGTGTTGGCTGCAAGGGACCTATCACACATACCAAATAGCGAATAAATTCGCATCATGAACAAGCATTGAACAACAATGCATAAATGGCAATGCGACAATGCAACAATGGCAATTCATGCAAAACCTTAAAATTACACGCCGTCGTGCCCATGGTTTTCGCTGTGCTATACCGTTTTGTAAATGATGTTGAAAAGGCATGGAAGCTGGGAAGCTCTTATCATGCAGGCTATACTAACAGAAAAGAAGTTTGTAGACAGAAAATATATTTACATGCATCATTCCTCCCATTTTATATCGGGCATGGGTGTTGTTTTATATGCTTGTGGGGTTTCATTTCTCCCCTTAATGTCGACTTAGCCCCATGAGCATATGTTTCTGAAAATTATTGGGGGACCGGTAGAATACCTATATTTGCGTCAAGGGGAAGAAAGCAAACGGATTTGGAGGAGGTTCACCTACGCCAATTAATAAAAAATATTTTTTTTAGATCGCTATTTTGTCAAAGGAGACCTTTCGAGATTAAATAATAAGTGATTAATTGAATTACCCCGTGGAGGGGCCTAATATACCACAATCGTCTCTGATTCGTTCAATTTCAACTCTAACTCCCCACCCAGTTCTAAAGTTTTTTTTTCTTGGCATCCTTTCGACAATTGTCACCTCACACTGCTAGAACTACAGCTATGCTACAAAAACCGGATAGGTATCCGAAAATATCAAGCTGGTACCCTCCAAAATAATGAGGGATTCCCCAAAAATAAATTCCGTGTGAGGAAAATGGCTATGATGCATTGAACATATTACCGGATGTCTTCACAAATTGCGATTTTCCAGGGCTGCGACGCGACTATTTTTTAAACCATTGTCATTGTCATGGTCATTTTTTTAAGGCCATTTTTCGTCTATTGGGCCCGACGTCCTTTGCTTGGATCCCTAGCGCTAGCTTTAGCGGCCTCGGCACTTTGTCCAATACGTTTTGGGTGCTTTTGGCGTCATTGGTGGGTCCTCAGAGTAATTATCCATGTTTGGATTGTGTTTCGTTTCTCCAGCATCGTTTGTTTTGGTCGCTATTAGACTGTGGTGGAACGACCCGTCCTGCCCCTAGAGTGACATTCATAGTCCGGCCGTGAATTTTCGGTAACCTCAGGCTCAGCGTGGTTTTCAGGGGCCCCAGCCGGATCTTTCTGGGCCCATATTATGCTAGTCAAGTACCTCGACACGACTTCCACTATTACTTTTGGCTTCTTGCAAATTATGGGCTTTATTTCCCGTCTTAAGGATCTCGTCTTATTTCCTGGAGCCTTTTTGCCAGTTTTCAACGGTTCATTGTTGTGTCCTATCCTCCTCCATATTCAATGGTCCTCCTCTCTCGTCTTGGAGGGCCTCCTCTTACATCATGAAGCCTGTTTAACATGGCATGGTGCTTCCTCTCATGTTCCAGGAGCATCATCTGCCAAATAATGGACCTCCTGCCACGCCTCGTGGGCCTCCTCCTTTATCCTGGAAGGCCTTACCCGTATTGATTGATCTTCAATTTTGGAAACCTTACATCCTTCAACGCCTGCTACCACTCCCATCTTAGAGGCCTCCTCGCACTTCCTTGGAACTCTTTCCTTGGAACTCTATTTGTGTCCTAGGAGCCCTTTTCAAATTAGGGGCTTCCTCCCACATCCTGGGGGCCTCCTGCTTTTGGTGTTCATTCGAACTTCTTTTCCGCCTGAAAGCCATCTCTCTGATTCAATGGCCTTTCTCTCTTATTTTAGGGTCCTCCTCGTCAGTATATATACTGACAACGTATATATACTGCCTCCTTGACAGCATTATTTTTGTCCCGTTGGCCTCCTAGCTCACCTTTTTTCCTGTGCATTTCCGGTGACCGCATACAAAAGTTGACTTCCGACCTTGGATGGAAAAGGCAGTGAGCTAAGCTTCCTTTACCTGAATTCTCCTCCGATTGATATTGCCCAGATGACAGTGCTATCCTGGCTTCCCCTATTCTTCACTGACCCAAGGTCACGACGTGGTATCACCTCCAATAACGGCAGGTGACCATCACTGGTGTAGGTTTCTGAAAGTTATTGGGAGGGCACGACGCATGAAGGAAATGGGCAGGCCCTAATGCATATCACATATAGTCGCATGTTAAAGGTTAAAACTACTGACATGGCAAGGTCAACATTTAAATGGTGAGCAAGTGGCCACCCAAGGTATGCAAAATTACACCCCTGGTACACATCAGTGGACCCACCCACTATCAGACACTATACTATGGGATTTCTAATACTCTGTTTCGAATGGCATTAACCACATCCTTTCATGTCTCTTTTACGATGTTGAATCCGAATAGGTATCTTAACCACCAAAGAAGTGCCATCAAGCCTTAAAATACATTCATGATCGAAAACCGTCACATCGCCATATCCCCTCTCTATCACGTCACGCAATCAATTTCCTCCTTTCTCTATTATTAAGCCTTTTTATTAAATATTTCCGATCAGATCCTCACACACCGTCTCGGGAGGGGGGTTTCTTATGTACCCACCTCGAAATTCAAAACTAGGCGTTGCATTGAAACGAAATTAATGGCGTCATCTTGTAGGTTGTGGTTTGGGTCAGCATCAAGTAAAGCATGGCATGTATATTTATGGATCTGACTGGTCTAGAACATTTATATATTAAAAGTCCTGGGATTTGATTTTTGCGGCCTGTTGCCATACTGGGATTACAAACCTTTGATGATGGAGATAGAAGGAAATGGTTCAAGTTTTCCTTCTCACAAAGCATGTTCAACTTTTGGAGACAAGTTTGTATCTTGTCTAAGTCATCCAATTCACTGACGGCAAGCTAGCGTGTGATCTGACAGCCGACAACATGGGCGACTAATTATGTCATCAACTGCGACATATAATGTGAGTTAACTTGCAACTAAATATGGTTTGTTTGTATGTGAATCTAAGGGACATTCGTGGAACTACATCTCTGTTGGATATGAGTTTTTTGGACCGACCGTTGAAATGTTGGGATTGCAGATAATTACCAAGAAAGACAGAAGAAACTAGCTTGCACGACGCGAAGAAGCATGTCACAAAACGTCTCGAGGTATGCTTTGATCTTGCCCTAGGCACATGGGTCAAATGTCACACTGGGTCGAAATAGTAATGTGTTGACCTTCGACAGCATTATTCGTGCATGATGCCATGTTGTATAGCACATGGTGTAGGTCAGCATGAAACCAAATATGGCGATATGTGTCCATTGAACAGATTTTGGAAAGTTCCTGTCATTGACAAAGTGTTAGCAAATTGTTTTATCTGACCTTTGCCACATTAGGATTCAAAATATTCAATAATGGAGATAGAAGGAAAGAGAGTTCGCGGCGCGAAAGAGCATGACACCATGATCCTGGCCTGTCGTATGATCTGTGCATTTTGTACCGCTCTATAAGATGTTTCAGAATGTGTGTAGCGCTTTCAGGATCACTTTGAAGCAAAACTAGTTTCTTGATTCTCTTATACCCTAACGTTTTACCCGCTCATCGGTATGATTATACACATACAAGCGATGCTTGGTTTTTGGTGCCTTACTACGCCTAAATAATATATGGGTGATAGGTTTTTTCTCTCTTGTGTTAGAACCTATGCATAACTTCACAATGACGACAGTTTACTATTTTCAGAATATACCTCAAAGCAAACCATCTGCCTATGTGGATTCCACATGCCACACTATTTGATGGTGTCAACGAGAACAATATACCGATGTTCCCCACAACTAAATATTCTGTTGTTGCTGGAGATGTGGTGCTGGTGACCGCTGATGGGGAAATCAACTTTCTATTCGATAATGCTACTGTGCCATCTATTGTACCAGAATATTACTCATTCCTTGCTGAAACTGCGATTCACTGCGAAGTTCAACGCGTTTTTTTGTACAACGTGCAATGGTGCAACGTTTGCATCAACGATCATGTGTCGGTACCCCAGAAAGTGCTAAAGTTCAGGCAGTAAAAGACTAAAGGGTTTGTGATGCACCGGATTGAATAGTCGGCCGGATTGAAAGAAACCATCGTGATGAGTTTTGTTGCTTTAACTACTTTTTATATAGGCTGACTTGGATATTCGCCTCAATAAATTGCTTCCACCGAAGTCGCTGGTTTCACTGCGGAATGTGTCGACAGAGTGAAGCTTCATCCGATATAAACAATATTGTTGGATAAAAGCAGGTACACGATGACGATGCTGAACAGTAGTCCACCTGCAGCCTGTACCAGGTTCGCAGTCTGAACTACCGCACTAACTAAACCTAAAGCTAAATTGGTATAGAACTAGTCGTTGAAAACTGGAAACCGTCACACACACACACTATATGTATATATATATATATATATATATATATATATATATATATATATATATATATATATACATATACCTACATATATATATATATATATATATATATATATATATATATATATATATATATATATATATATATATATATATATATATATATATATGTGGATATAGACATAGATAGTTCAATAGATATATATTGATGTATTTATATATTTATATATTTATATATTTACGTATTCCTTTGCATTGCATTTGTATACGAATGCATTAAAAGGTTATATCGCCTGTAAGCAGCATCCTGTTCGCTATGATATTTAAAATCGGCGTCGGAAGCTAGCATGCAGCAAAAGAAGTCATCCGCTCACATAAACACAGTAAGCCACCAACACACGTACGTCACTATCAAGGAGACCAAGTTGGATTAAAGCACCCAAGGGGTGCTAAATGTGCTAGCACCGTAGGCGAACCGTACCCCAGAGGAGCTTGTTTTTGGCGTGATAAAAATATAGAACCCGGCTGTTGCTAAATCGCAAGCACCCCATGGGTACTCATTTCAAGCACCCTGCTACCAAATGTAGCCCAATGAAAAGGTGCTAGCTATAAGCACCATGCATATATTTAGCACCTGACATTTTTTGATGTGATGCCTACTCCAGAAATGTGCTTAATTCAGGCCTGTGGCGCTGGAATTTGACATCTGAAGTTGCACCCAAGGGGTGCTATTAACTTTTTACAGTGTATGTTGGTAGCACATTTAGCACCCCTCGGGTGCTTGAATACAATTTGGTCTCCTTGATTATGACGTACAGGTGTTGGTGGCTTACTGTGTTTATGTGGACGGATGGTTTCTTTTGCTGTATGTTAACTTCTGATATCGATTTTAAATATTATAATGAACTTAAATAATATTATTTAAATATTATTTTAAAAATATTATAATTATAATGCTTACAGACGACATAACCTTTTAATGAATTCGTATACAAATAACAATGCAAAGGAATACGTAAATATATATATATATATATATATATATATATTTGTGTGTTAGATCTATATGTATATATATACATATATATATATATATATATATATATATATATATATATATATGTTATATATGTATAGATACATATGTACATCTATAGTGCAACCAAGAAGGGCACTTGTGGCTCGTAGTTGCCTTAGTCATTTATATCTTTGTCTTTACGTCTGGGTACACGATTTCGATTGCCTTGCACTAACTGTCTGTATTTAATGGTTCTTGATAATATCAAGTTTCTGTATTACCCATAAACGGTGGGCTGTAATTGCTCGTGTTATTAAATACACGACATGTGCACTATGTTCGTGCTTCGGTACTATTACTATAAACGATGAGATGCGCGCCACGCTGTGATTTAGCCTTATGAGATGAAGCGTTAAATAAAAAAACAATCAGTATTTACCTAGCAAGGACGTTTACTTCTGAAAGTTGTTAGGGCATAATGCATGTAGGAAATGAGCAGGCCAAAATGCACTGGGAGTGGGGGGGGGTACAATCCATAGGGCTTCACATTAAAGTAAAATGGTATGCTATATTATGCTCTTCTACATTGCTCAAAAGCCATCTTGGTGCTATTTTGCGCATAAATCGAAAAGCAAGCATTTGCACAGAAAAATCAGTGTAGCATTGTCAACTTAGTAGCATAGCAGTAGCATTCATAAACACTGCATTGGAAAAATATATTCCAAGAATCCATAAAATAATTAACGCACAAATTTACCCATCTACGAATGACATCATTTTCATTTTGCTCCCAATATGACAGTAAAAATGGATATCAGGCTTACTGTTCTTTAATTACGGACATGGTAATCTGCCATTAACTAAGGCAACCTAATCCAAATATATACTTGGAATTTCAGCAAGGTTTTTAGGTTAAGTGTTAGGTTAGGTTACTAATTTAGATTATGACTTTTATGTTTTTAGGTTGGAATTGGTCAAGGTGTGTTTAGGTCCGGTTAGGTTTTAGAGGTTTACAAAAATTAGTGACATATGTTTTGCGGGATTTTCCACTAAAAACAACTATTTCATGACATTCGAGGTTAGGCTGGTTAGCTTCGGTTCGGTTGTTTTTCCCTTCTTTAACATTCTTTTTATGCTGTACTACCATAGCGAAGCAAATTTCTTTGTGATATTTTGCAGTTGAAAAGTAAGCATTTGCAGAGGAAAGTATTGGCCACATCATGTTAACACAATACCAACAGGTTGGAGAAGGGAAAATGTAGTTCATATTTTCAAGAAAGGAGAAAGAGGGAGAGTTGAAAACTATAGGTCAGTAAGTCTCACATCCCTAGTATGCAAGCTACTCGAATCAATTATCACGGATAGAATAGTTAGGTATCTGGAAGGAAACAGATTGATTCAAGATCTCAACAAGGGTTTAGAAAAGGGAGATCATGTCTCAAACCTCTTGGACGTTTTGAATTTCGCCACAGAACAATTTGATCAGTGAATCAACAGGAGAAGGTTTTAGGCATTATTTTAAACACAAAATTGGGGGCATTAGAACGGACCAAAGAAACCAGGAAGAAGGCACTGAGAATGCTCGGGGCAATAAATAGGAAAGTACCATACAGAAGTGAGGAAGTCATCAGGAGGCTTAACTGTGCATATGTCAGGCCACATTTGAAATACTGCATCCAAGCTTGGTCTCCTAGCTGTGAAAAATATTGTTGGTTTTTAGAGAGAGTACAAAAGAGGGCTACAAAAATGGTTAATGGTATAAGCAACCTGGCATATGAGGAAAGATTGAAGAAATTGAATATGCTTTCACTTAGATATAGAAGGCTGAGAGGAGATCTCATAATTCTTTACGTCTTTAAATTTGTTCATGGTCTGGAGAGTGGATATCTTGGGGAAATGTTTGAATTGAGCAGAAATGATGCAATTAGAGGTCATCCATTCAAAATTAAAGTTAACCACAGCAGAACAAGATTAAGACAGTTTTTCTTCGCCAACAGGGTAGTAGAACACTGGAACTAACTGCCAGAAACCATTGTAGGTAGCAATACATTAAGCGTCTTTAAAACAACATAGACAATCAGAAGAATAGAGGGCTTGCTTTTCAGTATTCCAGGGAGGGCTGATCGACGGATTTGGTGGGCAGATGGTTGAGTGTCCAGAGTGCAACCAAGGAGGCCCTTCATGGCTCATAGTTGCACTGATCCTTTATGTCTCTATGTCTTGATGTCAAACACATTGCATGAAAAAGCCAATTATTCCCAAACTACCTGAGAGCACAAATTTGCCATTTTCAGGTGGCAAGCACAATAACACCAACACAATGACCTTGAGTGGGCATAGCATATGAGACTTCGATTTAGATAATGTCATGAAAATGAACGTGAAACAAAAGAACATAACATAACAAAGCATAGCTTAACCTCCCTTTGAAGTAACCATATTCCCCACTCCCAGCACAAGAAGTGCAAAAATATCAAACAAGATAATTGTTCTCAACTTTTCCAACAAAAAAAATATTGAAACATAACCTACCCTAGCCTAACCTCATCTAACCCTTTCAGCGTTAAAAATAGCAATACAAATATTGTGTTTTTTATTTAAATTTCAAATTTTGCAACTAGAAGGCCTATGAACTGATGTAGCCTAATCCAATTACTTGTTTCATGCACGGAAATGTGTGTAAACTTTCTCCCATGCACACCTTAAATGACAATAATACCAAATAAACCAACCCACCTTAACCCAGACAATGTCTTGCATTTGCTATGCAAGCTCTACACTTATCCCAGTTCAGTCTTCCATGGCACAGTGCCAGTCATTAAGAAATGGTGATGTAAAGAGCTAATCCAATGGCTACATAATTTTAAATAAACCAATGAAATCCATGCCATCGAGCCATAACGTGTTAAAACCGATAAAAAGCCATTTCGATGTATCGTCTGAAAATAGTAAACTGTCGTCATTGTGAAGTTATGCATGGGTTCTAACACACGAGAGAAAAAAACCTATCACCCATGTATTATTTAGGCATAGTGTGGCACCAAAAACCAAGCTTGGCTTGTATGTACATAAGCATACCGATGAGCGGGTAAAACGTTAGGGTATAAGAGAGTCAACAAACTAGTTTTGCTTCAAACTGATCCTGAAAGTGCTATACAGGTTCTGAAACGTCTTCTTATAGAGCGGTACCAAATTCACAGATCATACGACAGACCGGGATCATGGCGTCATACTCTTTCGCGCCACGAACACTCTTTCCTTCTTTCTCCATTTTTGAATATTTTGAATCCGAATGTGGCAAAGGTCAGGGAAAAATAATTTGTCAACACTTCGTCAATGACAGAAACTTCCCAAATATGTCCAATGGACAAATATCGCCATATTTGGTTTCAAGCTGACCTACACCATGTGCTATACAACATGGTATCATGCACGACTAATGCTGTCGAAGGTCAGGACATTACTATTTTGAGGCAGTGTGCCTAGGGCAAGATCGAAGCGTTCCTCCAGACGTTTGGTGACATGCTTTTTCGTGTCGTGCAAGCTAGTTTCTTCTATCTTTCTTGGTAATTATCTTCAATCCCACATTTCAACGGTCGGCCCAAAAGACTCAGTTCCAACGGATTTGTAGTTGCACGAATGTCCCATAGATTCGCCTACAAACAAACCATATTTAGTTGCAAGAATTCACATTGTATGTTGCAGTTGATGACATAATTAGTCACCCATGTTGTCGACTGTCAGGTCACACGCTAGCTTGCCGCCGGTGAACTGGATGCCTTAGGGAAGATACACACTTTGCTCCGAAAGTTGCACGTGCTTTGTGAGAAGGAAAACTTGAACCATTTCCTTCTATCAACGTCAGCAAATATTTATAATCCCAGTATGGCAACAGGCCGCAAAACATATCCCAAAACCATTAATATATAAATGCTCTAAAACAGTCAGATCCATAAATAAACATGCCATGTTTTTTTTACGCTGACCCAAACCACTAGCTACAAAATGACGGCATTACTTTCGTTTCCATGCAACACCTAGTTTGGAAATTAGAGATGTGTATATAAGAAGCCCACTCCCCCTCCCGAGACGGTGTGTGAGGATCTGATCGGAAAGATTTAATAGAAAGGGTTAATAATATAGAAAGGAGGAAATTGTTTGCGCGACGTGGTAAAGTTGGGATATGTGCATTAGGCCATGTCGTCGTTCGTCAGATTAAGATTTGGATCTCGGCGGGGTTATTTTTTTTGTGCCTTGCTATGTAGTCATGTAAAATAAAAACAAACATCCCCCAAAATTTGAGTTTCAAATCTATAGAAACGAGGATATTGTGATGTCTGCAAATTTTGTCTCCAACGCCCCAGGCGAGGGTTGGTTGGAGGTTTTTACACCGTCACCGTTTCTCTCCTAATCAAGTTATAGCTGCCAAACAAAAACGAGCATGTTGCCCGTCATCAAAGGAACACGACGGTATCCAGTTTTGAGGCTTGGGGTCAACTGGTGACCTCCCAGGTCAGGTCAATGACCCAAATTAAGCCAACAAAACGGACTTTTACCCTTTGAAGGACCACAGAACAAACCGAAGGACCACACCACATGCTTTGGGTGGCCGCTTGCTCACCATTTAAATGTTGACGTTGCCATCTCAATAGTTTTAACCTTTAACATGCGACTATATGTGATATGCATTGGGGCCTGCCCATTTCCTTCATCCGTCGTGCCCTCCCAATAACTTTCAGAAACCTACACCAGTGATGGTCACCTGTCGTTATTGGAGGAGATGCCATGTCGTGACCTGGGGTCAGTAAAGAATAGGGGAAGCCAGGACAGCACTGCCCTCTGGGTAATATCGATCGGAGGAGAATTCAGGTAAAGGAAGCTTAGCTGACTGCCTTTTCCATTCAAGGTAGTAAGTCAACTTTGGTATGCCCATCGAAATGTTAAATATTAAAAATAGCCGGATGCATTTTATAAATGCTTTGGTGGGTCACTGGCCCCCTCAATGATCGAATGGGCTCTCCCAATTTGGCTCAAACTTAAACGTTGAACCCTACAGTTATATCACATACATACACATACATGTATATATGCAGAGGCGTCGCAACCGGAGGACGGCGGAAGCAATGCCCCCCCCCCTTGCCGTGAGACTAGGGGAAGGGAGCGCCGCCCCTCCTGAAATTTAAGGAGGCCCCTATCCGGAAATACACACGAAAAAAAGGTGAGCTAGGAGGTCAACGGGACAAAAAAAGCAATGCTGTCAAGGAGGCCCCAAGATTGGCAACGAGGCCCCAGGAAATATCAGCTTCTTATAAGAAACGTAGAACAGAGATTGGGTGAGGTGCCCAGGACGAAGCGGAGGCCCCCGGGAAGAAAAAGAGCCCCAGGACGAAAAGGAGCCTCCCAGAACGAAAAGGAGGCACCCGGGACGAAAACGAGGCCCCAGGACGAAAAGGAGGCACCAGGGACGAAAAGGAGGCCCCAGGACGAAAAGGAGGCTCCCAAGGATGAAAAACAGGCCGAAAGGACGAAAAACAGGACCCAAGGACAAAAAGGAGGCCCCCAGGATGAACAGGGTGCCCCCTCAGGACGAAAAGGAAGCCCCCAGAATGAAAAGGAGGTTCCCAGGACAGGACAATATCAGTTCCCTATAAGAGACGTAGAACGGAGATTTGGAGGAGGCATCCAGGACGAAAAAGAGGGAAGGGAGACCCCAGAAAATGAGAGGAGGCCTCAGACGAAAACGAAAGCCAGTGGATATGAGATGAGGTTCCGGAGACGCAAAATCAGGCACTAAAACTGACAAGGTTCCACTGAGATAGAAAAGAATGACCCAGAGACATGACAGGAGGCACCTAATTCCGAAGATACGACACAAGATTGGAAATGAGACCCATGATGAACGAGGAGGACCCTAAAATAAAAGAGAAAGGCCAATGAATCAGAGAGATGGCTTTCAGACGGAAAAGAAAGCTGGAAGACGGCCAAGAAGATCCCCGGAAAATAACAAAGCCACTGATACAGGAAAGGTTGCCTGTAATTTTGAAGAGGAGGCACCTCGAAGAGAAGAGGAGCCCCCCAGGAGATAAGAGGGCAACCTTAAGATGGGCAAAGTTTGAATCAACACCAAAAGCAGGAGGCCCCTAATTTGGAAAAGGAATCTATAAGAGAAATATAATTCCAAGGAAAGAGTTCCAAGGAAGTGAGAGGAGGTCCTTAAGATGGGAGTGGTAGCAGGCATTGAAGGATGCGAGTTTTCCAAAATTGAAGATCCCACAAGAAGGGTAAGGCTTTTCCAGGATAAAGGAAGAGGCCCACGAGGCGTGGCAGGATGCCCATAATTTGGCAGATAATGCTCATGGAACATGAGAGGAAGCACCATGCCATGTTAAATAGGCTCCAGGGTGTAAGAGGAGGCCATCCAAGATGAGAGAGCAGGACCATTGAATATGGAGGAAGATAGGACACACAAGGAATCGTGGAAAACTGGTAAAGAGGCTTCAGGAAATGAGACGAGATCCTTAAGACGGGAAATGAGACCTATATTTTGCAAGAAGAAGGCCCAAAGAAAAAGTAGAAGTCGTGCCGAGGTACTTGACTAGCATGATATGGACCCCAAAAGATCCGGCTGGGGCCCCTGAAAACCACGCTGAGCCTGAGGTTACCGAAAATTCACGGCCGGACTATGAAAGTCACTCTAGGGGCACGACGGGTCTTTCCACAGCAGTCTCATTGCGACCAAAACAAATGAAGCTGGAGAAACGAAAAACAATTCAAACATGGATAATCCCCCTGAGGGCCCAACAATGACGCAAAAACTCCAAAAACGTATTGGACCCCCCAAAAGTGTCGAGGCCGTTAAAGCTCACGCTAAGGATCTAAGCAAAGAATGTCGGGCCCAATAGACGACATTGACCTAAAAAATAGTCGCGTCGCAGCCCTGGAAGATCACACTGCAGGCCCAAAAGATCGCGCTGGGCCTCAAATACCGCTGCTGTTCCAAAACTCAATTCTTAACCGGAATGCCATTCTGGGACAACAAAAAAAAACTCCTTTAGTGGCCGGAGTGGCATATCAAAGGGGCAAATGCCCCCTCCATCCTGAGAGGGGTAAACTCTCAAGAATCGTGCTGGGGCTCTAAAAGTATCGCTGGGGCGACCAAAACTCGCGTCGGTCGACCAGAATTCACGCAGGGGTCTCCAAATAAGTACTTCGGGCCCCCGAAAACTCGTTCCGGGGCTCTAAAACTTGCACTAGGAACCGCCAAAATCGCGTTGGGGCAACAGCTAAATACAACGCTTCCCACAAACTCGCGAATCCCCCCAAAATATCGCGCTCGGAACCCACAACTCCCATCGGTAGTCCGTCGAGTTTTAACAAAATTGGCGTCTAGTGCCAAACGTCAGCACAATGCGATCACAAATCCGAATCCGTATTCGACGAAAAATCAAGCTGGAGCCCTTCAAGATACGGAAGGATTGGCTCTGGAGCACCCAACATATAACCAGATGCTTTCACAAATTGCGTACGACACCGAAAAGCATAACGGATCTAGACAAATCGAGGTGAGATACAAAAAATGTGGCACCAGGGGCTCGAAAAATCATACCGGGATTCGGACTTTTAGACAAGTCTGAAAAGATCCACAAAAATCGCGTTGGGCCCAAAAAACTGGCGTTGGGTCCGCGGAACCACGCGCCTGGGCGCGATACGTCGCGCTGGGACCCAAAAGCGTCGCACCGAAGCCACAAACTCGATCCCATCTCGGTTTTTTCGAGATCCGGTTTCTTTTTCAGTGCCGTACGTAATTTGTGAAAGCATCCGGTAATATGTTCGGTGCCTCATAGCCATTTTCCTCACCCGAATTTTTTTTTGGGGGAATCCCTAATTATTTTGGTGGGCACCAGATTGACATTTTCGGATACCGATCCGGTTTTTGTAGTATAGGTATAGTTCTAGCAGTCTGAGGTGACAATTATCAAAGGGTGCCAAAAGAAAACTTTAGAACTGGGTGGGGGAGATACAGTTGAAATTCGACGAATTAGAAACCATAGTGGTAGATTAGGCCCCTCCACGGGGCAATTCAGTTATTCACAAACTATTTAATCTCGAAAGGTTTCCTTTGACAAAATAGCGGTCGAAATACAATATTCTGTTTTAATTGGCGTAGGTGAACCGCCTGGAAATCCGTTTTCATCCTTCCCCTTGACGCAGATATAGGTATTCTACTGGTCTCTCAATAAGTTTCAGAAACATATGCTCATCGTGCAAAGCCGACATTCAGGGGACTAATGAAACCCTACAAGCATATAAAACAACACCCATGTCCCATATAAAATGGAAGAAATGATGCATTTAAATACATTTTCTGTTTACAAACTTCTTTTCTGTTAGTACAGTCTGCATCATTAGAGCTTTCCAGCTTCCATACCTTCTCAACATCATTTATAAAACGGTACAGCACAGCGAAAACCATGGGCATGATGGCGTGGAGTTTTAAGGTTTTGTATGAATTGACATTGTTGCATTATTGCATTGTCATTTATGCATTGTTGTTCAATGTTTGTTCACGATGCGAATGCATTCGCTAAGAGTTTATTATTTAACTTGTGTGACAGATGTCTTGCAGCCAGCACCAAAAGTTATTTTTTTTAAACAAATAATTCCTAAGATGGTGATCAGAAAGCCAATGCAATCCGCTTCTCATTGTTACCTTCGCGAAACTATCGTCGTAGGACTGAGAAATGATCGCTTAGGCTTTGCTTAGGACATCAAGTTGGGGGTAATAAATAACAGTAGTGATGAATCTAGAGCTATATTCAGTTGTACTTTGTGGACATAAACTGGGTTGATCAATGAGAGATACCTATAAGATACGCTTGGCACCAGCCCCGCCAACTCGCTGCAATCTAGAGGCCAGCAGGAATATCCTTCTGGCCGAGAAAGCATTCAACGTTGGTTTGTTTTCACACGTAAGTATTTATCCACATATTGCATATTTATGCTCTGATGTGGCCCAGTTTTCAGCGAAAAATGATTATCAGTATGGCGTTTTGAGTAACTGATGCACCATGCCAAGGACATACAAGACATCAATATGAAATCATGTTGTCCATTCCCACGCCATTCTGATAGCCTAAAAACCAATAGGAGGCCCTAACACAATGGAGCCCCCTTTCGGGAAGCAGGATGCCCCCTTCCCCTTTCGACCTTGCCCCCTGGAAGAATTTCGTGGCGACGCCACTGTATAGATATGTATGATATATATATATATACACAAGTTCCCCGATTTCGTTGAATATATTTCGAAAAGGGCCTGTTCTTTCCTTGCAAAATCAGTTTTTATTTCGTTCTAAAAGTTTATTAATAAGATTGAGAAGAATATTCAGAACCCGGATCGTCGGATTCCCCCCCCCCCTCAAATGGTAATTGTAATTTTAAGTATGTATAACACCTTTCTAAAAAAAAGAATGCAGACACCACTTCCCATCCCACCCTCCCCCCACACAGCGGCGGATCCAGGAATTTTCATGTGGCGTGGGGAAAACGATCCTCTCAGCCATTGGCTGAAAATTGCGGGGGGAGGGGTGCACTCGAGCTTACCTGGAGGGAGCATCTTCCCGGTCAGAGGATCGCCACCTTCCCATAAAAAGGCACCTTCCCCCAGTCTCCCACCCCTTCCCCGGTATCTGCCCCTGTCCCATCCCTTGTTCAACGCAATTTCCCATTAGGTTCCCCGATTCAACACCTTCACCACCCAAACAAATATTCGATCGTACCCCTGAATTGGCACCTTCACCACCCATAACACTCTCTGATAACCATGGGAACATATTTCAAGAAATTAAATATGTTTTCACTGATAAATAGAAGGCTGAGAGAAGATTTCATCGAAGTCTTTCAATGTATCCATGGTCTAGGGAAGGGATATCACAGGGAAATGTTTGCATTTAACAGAAATGATGCAATTAGAGGCGATCAATTGAAGGTTTCTGTTAAGGTTCTGTTAAGGTTCACCACAACAGGACAAGGTTAAGCCAGCCTTTCTTCAACAGCAGGGTAATAGAACACTGTAACCAGCTGCCAGAGACCATTGTCGGTAGCAGCACATTGCAAATCTGTAAAAACAGCACAGACAATCATAAGAATAGAGGGCTTGCTTTTCAGTGCTCCAGGGATGGCTGATGGATGGATTTGGTGGGCAACTGGTTGAGTGTCCAGAGTACAATCAGGAAGGGCCCTTGTAGCTCATAGTTGCACTGATCCTTCTGTCTTTATGTCTTTATGTCTTACACATTGTATTGAAAAAAGAAATGCCAATTATTGACAAACTACCTGAGAGCACCAACTTGCCCTTTTCAGTTCGCAAGCACAATAACACCAAAATAATGGCCTTGTGTAGAATAGCATATGAGGCTTCGACTTAGATAATGGCATTAAAAATAACGTGAAATAAAAGAACATAACATAACAAAGCATAGTTTAGCCTCCATTTGAAGTAACCATATCCCCCACTCCAAGCACAAGAAGTGCAAAAAATCAAACAAGATAATTCCTCTCAACTTTTCCAACTAAAAAAAGTTTCTAAAACCTAACCTACCCTAGCCTTACAGGAATACAGGATTTATCTAATACAGGATTCATCTAACCCATCCTGCGTAAAAAATAGCAATAAAATATTGTTTTTTATTTAAATTTTAAATTTTGCAACTAAGAAGCCTATGAAATGATGTAGCCTAACCCAGTTGTTTGCTTCATTGAGGAAAATGTGTGTAAACCTTTTCTCATGCACACCTTAACCCGTCCCGTCTCGGGGGGTCTTCGACCGCCCTCCCCCCCCCCCACCCCTCAGGTTTTTCACGGATAGCGGACGAACGGCGCTCGGCAGCGCACCAAAATTTGTCAAACCTTTTCCCACATCAATTTGACATTCTGACTCAAAATTTTTAGGTCAGATCATCTAGGGTCAACGAGTTAGTCAAGGTCAAGTGAGGTCAACTCCAAATAAGTTCAACCAGTCGTCACGCTTTAACTGATGCAGATATTGTAATGCAACTTTCAGAGTTTGTTTGTCTTTACGGATGCAACAAAACATGCGAGTTGAATTTTTCTCTTTTTATTTCGTTTCGACTAAATATAAATTTTGCGTATTTGCCATATTGCAGTTCAAATACAAGATTCTGGCTAAAGTAAGCATTTTTTGTTAGGGAAAGTTGACTTCCAACAACATTTCTCAGTCTGCTCTACCCATTGTAGAAGGAAAATTCAAGGAAACTTGAAAACTAAATTTTTGGAAATTTCAAAAAATATAATGTATTTTTAAGAAGAAAAAATTATAGCCCTGGTCGAGTTCACTGTCCTTTTTTCATTCCAACTAATTTTTCTTCACATATGTCCCCCAAAATGAACTCCCCAGAGTAAAAAAAATAATGCAAGTCGTGAAAAGTTGTCAAAATCTATGCCCCCTGGTGACGTCACTTTTGGGGAATTTGGTTTTTTTTTGGGGGGGAGGGGGGTGGACCCGGACCTACTCGTCGAGCGCTTTCCGATGACACCTCTCGTTTTCGTGCGATGCTTGGTTTGGATTTTAGAGGGGGTCTTCAACCCCCCCTCCCCCCCCAGAGACGGGGTGGGAGGATTTGACAGGAAAGACGGCGCGGGTTAAATGACAATAATACCAAATAAACCAACCCACCCCAACCCAGACAATGTCTTTCATTTGCTATGCAAGCTCCACATTTATATCAGTTCAGTCTTCCATGGCACAGTGCCGGTCATGAACAAATGGTGATGTAAAAAGCTTATCCAATGGCTACATAATTTTAAATCAACCAATGTAATGCATAATAATGTCATCAAGCCATAACGTGTTAAAATGTATAAGGAGCCATGGTGACCAACCAAGTGTAGGCCTACACAGCTATCATTTTCAGCTTATAAATTATGTATTGTTGTCTTACAAGGTGCTTTGGAATTCTTTGGATTTTTTTTCTTCTCAGAATACCATAGTTATGAATGTGACTAATATGATGGGACCATTTATTTACGGCACAAATGAGACAAACTGTGTGAATTTGCCTTTGCTTTTTTAAGTCCAACTAAAAGACCTAAACTAAAATAACGTGACCAAACCTATCCCATTTGTTTGCTTGATGGAGGCAAATGCGTGTGTGCAAATGCAAATCTTTCTTCATTTTGCTACCTCAAAGCACAATAATATCTAAATGCTTCAAGAAATACAATTTCACAATGTTTTTTATTCGATTTCCTTTCTTCAAAAGTATCTTAGCTTAGGTTAGGTTAATGTTAGGTTAGGTTAGGTTAGATGAGGTTAGGTTAAGCTAGGCTGGGTTAAGTTCCTTTTTAATTGTGATAATTTTCAGGAAATAAAATGCTTCACATGTTTTTTTTGCATACAAATATGGGTTGTGCTAGGTTAGGTTAGATTATGCTCCATTTTTTAAAACATTTTTTTATGCATACTCAAAGCCCCTTTCTGACATTATTTTCTTCACAACCTGAAAAGCAAGCATTTACAAAGCCAGTAAATGATCCTATCACCTTAAGTTACCTACATAAATATCTAATTCCAAAAAAAAATTCCCCCCAAAACACCTTTTAAGACAAATTTACCATAAATTCTCCGCGATACAATACACTGCCAAAAACCATCGTCTCAGAAATGACTTCTTAGCCCCATAAAATAAGCTGCAACAGGTACTTTTAATCTTTTACTTTAAGCCCACTAAGCTTTTCAGCGTCCATAGCTGAATAATGATGCCATAAAATAATAAGTAAGTTTGTTTGTCAAAGAGCAATACGACATATGCCTTGCTAAGCTTGTCAAGTATTATATGTTGTCAAGCTCAGGTATGTTGGTTATTGTTGCTCGTGGGTGCATCAACTGCGGAAGTCATAGAGCGACCGTATTTCAGGGGTGTATGCAGCGGGGTTGGCAAGATACTGACATAATTCGAATGCTACCATATGGAAATATATTTGGCATGAAGACACACCCACCTTGTTCAGACTATGACTGTCTTCTGACTGGATTCAGAGGTTCTCTTGGTCCCAGAGAGACTTCTCTTTTTCACTGAAATCTTGCCGCACGACTGCACCGACCCGCACGCCATCGAATCCCAAACCAAATTGGCCGAAAGTTCGCAGTTGTTTCGTTAAGCAGCGCTAAGGTGCTAATGTTCCCGCCATTTTTCCACGCTGCTCATTTTAACTACCCAGGTGCTAACTGTGAGCAGCGATAGAGCGTTCAAACCCCCGCCCAAAAAAAAGCGAACTGTAATAGTGCTAGATGTAAGCAGCTGAATTATTATGGACTGCTTGACATAATACCCATGGCTGCTAGGATCAAGCATCCTCATTCTTGCGGTCTAGCATCTGCAGGCTAGAAGTAGCCCCTTTCCAGCCGAATAGTACATATGGTGCTTGTTATTGCTTGAATAGTGCTTGTTACTAGGATCCCTAGCGAACAGCGTTGGTGGAAGCAGCTATTTAGCATGCGATTAGCAGCGAAAGTGCTAATCATTTTTTACAGTGTACTTGGTAAGCTACTTGGTAAGATGTAGCTGAGATACAGATGGAAGCGAACCGTTCGGGCGTACGGTTGCCCGTCCTTGTCAGCCATGATTGCCTGTTGATTTAGAGACACGAGCGCGTGTCGATTTTGGTGTTCCTGATGGACTGTTGAAGCTGTTGCAGAAGTCGTCGCCACATTGACTTTGCAATGTGGCGCCGCGTCACCAATGCCACAGCCGCGTCACCAATATCACAGCCGTGCCACCAATGCTACAGCCGCGTCACCAATATCACAGCCGCGCCACCAATGCCACAGCCACGTCACCAATTCCGCAGCCGCGCCACCAATGCCGCAGCCGCGTCACCAATGCCACAGCCGCGTCACCAATGCCACAGCCGCGTCACCAGTGCCACAGCCGCGCCACCAATGCCACAGCCGCGCCACCAATGCCACAGCCGCGTCACCAGTGCCACAGCCGCACCACCAATGCCACAGCCGCGCCACCAATGCCACAGCCGCGTCACCAATATCACAGCCGCGTCACCAATGCCATAGCCGCGTCACCAATGCCACAGCCGTGTCACCAATGCCACAGCCGCGTCACCAATGCCACAGCCGCGTCACCAATGCCACAGCCGCGCCACCAATGCCACAGCCGCGTCACCAATATCACAGCCGCGTCACCAATGCCATAGCCGCGTCACCAATGCCACAGCCGTGTCACCAATGCCACAGCCGCGTCACCAATGCCACAGCCGCGTCACCAATGACGGAACTGGGGACAGCAACGGCGTGTCCTTCACCAGCAGCGCAGCGCGCAAGCGTGCCCCTCAAATGCCAACCCGGTATGGTGGCGGTATCGACAAACGTAACCAGCAAATACCAACCCCCCGAATACAGTTGCGGTACTGAAAAACGAGTCTCGCAAATACCGACCCGAGTATTTTGGCGGTACTGTGTGCCACACAGCACGCGCGTACCTCCCCTTGCCCTGCGTGGTATGCTTAGATTAGCCCTACACCAACAACCAACAGGCAGCGGTGGGTGTGACAGGCGGTGTGGACCTCCTTGTCTGCACAGTAAACACTCCTCGGTGCTCTTCATCAAGAGTGGGCTAATGGCGGCGCCATGACAAAATAATCTCGTCACTCTCTTCATTCTCACTCACACGCTTGCTGTCGTCATTCTCGTCACTCTCAACATCACTCCCCCCCCCTTATCCCAGCTACAGATTAGCTGGCGGAGGAGTAAACAAAACTAAAACCACTTAGCCATTCGGGAGATGTCCCCCATCTAGCCCCGACCTTAACCACGTAAAATGTCACACATACTAAGAACTCCCCCAGCATTAATGTATACTTGTCTAAGCCTTGCTTGCAGAACACACCAGCTTTAAAAGCGACGAAATTAGCCTTTATGATCCAACACACCTAAAACACGTTCCCCCTACCTCCCCTTCAACTAAACTATCAGCAACTGGGACCCTGTGTAGAGAGGCCGACACTTTGCCCCAGTTTCGCTACGTTGCGAGAAAAACGAATTTCTAGCCAATGATGAATTATCCTCCCCGCACCTTACTTCGGTTAGATCGGCTTTTACAGCGAGGGTGTCGGCAGCCGCCGTGGCGCCTTGCATGGATGCTGTACTTTAGAGTCGGGGGTTCCGGGTCCGATCCCCGGGCACGGTGCGAGCACTCTCCGCTTTTACCCTGGTCCGGAGCGACTGGCACAGTAGAAACGGTTCAGCTGACTGACTGAGTAACTGACTCACTGACTGAGTTAATTAATTAAGGACTGAATGACTGATAGTCTCACTGGCTGATGGACTGATTGACTGACGTTCTCACTGACTGACAGATTGCTTGACTGACTGACGGAAAAACTGAAGGACTGACTGACAGATTGATTTATTCATTGACTGATTGACTGCTGGATTCACTGCTTGATTGACTGAGTGACTGGTTGACTGACTGATTGACTGACTGATTGAATGACTGACTGACTGACTGACTGACTGACGCCCTCACAGTCTCACGAATTGCCTGCCTGATTGAATGAAATAATGATTAACTGAATGACTGGATGACTGATGGCCTCACTGACTGGTTACCTCACTCATTGACTGACTGACCGACTGACTGACTCAATGACTCACTCACAGACTCACTAACTGACGGCCTGACTGCCTGACTGACTGGTTGACTGAAGGAATGACAGACTGACTGGACTGACGGTCTGACCGTTTGACGGACTGACTGGCGGACTGACTGACGGGCTGATTGACGGTCAGACTGACTGACTGAGTGACTGACGGACGGAGTGATTGACTGAAGTGAGACCCACGAGACGGAGTGAGACGGAATAGGACTTACTTCCAGACTGATTGACGATTTCATTGACTGATGGACTGATGGGCTGATTGGCTGATTTACTGATGGACTGATAGGCCGATTGACTGACGGACTGGTTGACTGATTGACTGATGGACTGACTGACTGACGGGATGTCAGACTGACTGAATGACTGGCTGACTGACTGACGGACGGACGGACTAACTGACTGATTGATTGATTGATTGACTGAATGACAGACTGACGGTCTGACTGAGTGAATCATTGACGGACTGGCCGATTCACTGACGGAAACTGTCGCTCGGATTGACGCACGTACTGACTGACTGATTGACTGACTGACGGTCTGACTGACCGACGGATTGACTGCCGGACTGACTGACGGTTCGACTGACTGACTGAGTGACTAACGGACGGCGTGATTGCCCGATTGACTGACTGATTGACTGATGGCCTGATTGACTGATGGCCTGATTGACTGATGGACAGATTGACTGACTGGCAGATTGACGGGATGTAAAACTGACTCACTGACTGACTGAAGGAATGACTGAGTGACTGACTGACGGACGGACGGACTGACTGATCGACTGACTGAGTGAAAGATTGGCGGACTGACCGATTGACTGACGGAATCTGTGGCACTGACTGTCGCACTGACTGACTGACTGACCGACTGACTTGGGTAATGCATCGTGGTGCCCTAGATATACCACCGGGGCTGGGAGATGCATTCGGATTGAGCCCAAACATTTGCTTGATGCGTTGGTGCCAAACTTCTCCTAAATGAAGGGCATGAAGAAAGGATTCGACAGCGGGTGTCAATAGCTCGCGAAGCGAGCAGCACAGGGCAGGTAAGCCCGGCGGAGGCCAGGCGTCCTGACCTAGTCACATATATTAACACTATAAGTAGTTTGTTTTGTGGTACTATTTGCGGGCGCACCATTAGGCCCGGCTCACCGGAAATGGCCCCGATCGAATCGGCTCCACAGTGTGCGTGTTAACACGCGCCCTGGAGAGGGGCGAAATGCGCCCACCCCTCCGGTTTTTCGTAGATAACTCCAGATTGTATCGGCCGCTAAACGCCATTGTTGGTGTACCTGCTTGTGAGTCTCGTCTCGTTGCTAAAAGGAATAAAAATGAAAATCGAGCGAAAATTTTTCGAGTTCGGGCGCCAAATTAGAAAAAAAATATAAGCGTGGGACGGCAAATCTCGGTGCTGATGCGCTTCCCGTATATTGGCAAAAATGAAGTGTCCTTGGCAAAGCTAGCGACTTGTTTGATGTACATTGTTATTCTATGTTGTTTTAAAGTCATGTCAGGTCACGGGGGTCAAGTCAGGTCAAGTTCATGACGGGTTAACACACGCCCTGGAGGGGGATGGTGAAATCAGCCCACCCCTCCGATTTTTCGTACATAACTCCATATTGTATCGGCCAATATATGCCATTTTTACGTACCTGCCTAGAAATCACCGTTGCATAGTTTGAAGTAAGAAAAATGAAAATCGGCCGAACATTTTTCAAGTTAGGGGCCGTGAAAGTGAAATCAATTCGCAGCTTCAGACAACAACAAAAAATGGCGCTGATGCGCTTCCTGTATATTGGCAAAATGGAAGTGTTATTGACAACAATAGGGACTTGTTTGAAACATATTGTTATGCTATATAATTTAAAAGTCATGTTAGATCGCCGAGGTCAAGTCAGGTCAAGTTCATGACAGGCTAATTGAACCAAACATGGTCAACTGGAATATTGTCATAAATGCAAATGACTATCATGCGATTGACGTCACTTTGCATGTTACTCCCTATATATCCAGAAATATACTGTTTACCATTGTGTGCCTAAGCATTTCCATACTTTATTCATGTATTTCACCCTTGCTTTGCGAAGCCGATTATGCTGAGCCGTCCAACGGAGCAGTCGGGTGGGCAACCCGGTTCCGGTAACTGGAGCAGGTAATGACCTGATAAAGTGCTCCTAGATAGGTGACCTGAGGTCAAATGTCGGGTCTGGCATCTGTATTGCATCATTAGTAATGTCCAAGCACCATTAATGCCAATTTTGGAGCATTTAACCACAATCACAGCGATCCATAACAATGAGAAGCCTAACCATGCAAAACCAGGAAGTTTTGTTATTTGCACCGTATTTGACCCCTAGGATATTGACCTAAGGTCATGAAATTTTAACACAACAGATTTCACTATCGTGCCCATCCATCCGGCGAATTTCGTTTCCCTAGCCTCAGTAGGAGCCGAGATCTTAGGGGGCGGTATCCGCCCCCCCCCCTCCAGTGCGCGTAAGTTTCAGAGGCCCTCCAGGTCGCGTGTTAATAGTGTGTGTCCCATGTTTTTAAGTGTATGTTGAGTACGTGGCACGTGATTGAATTTTCTAAAAAACCCCATGGACTTAACATGGCGATTGCAATTTCTGTCGACTGTCGGAGGGCCCGAATCAGAGCAGTACAGCTGCCGAACCAATGGACCGATCGGCATCAAACCAACGCCACGCTGTAGCCACATCTATGCTCGACACAAACTGCGCAAAACTTTCCATCGCACGTGACACGTGCACACGTGGAGCGTGTAAAAGTTCAAGGTGGCATATTTCCTCATTTATCACGATTGGGTCTGCCGCTGCCAAACAGCTCGAGTCGGAACGACGGCAATGCTTCCATCACCCGACTCTATGTACCGGCTACATTTGTTTGATTGGCAAATGCCACCTACCGTGCAAACTGCATTCGGCAATGAATGCCGATTAGCACGTGTCGCGTGCACGTGGAATCGGCTCCGATTTACACGCTGTTAACCCCCATGTAGGCCCAGATTTTCCACTGAAATGTGACACACACTTGTAGCTGCATCTCTTCTGATGCCCACGCTACCTTTTATTTTCTCCAGCCCAAATACTTTGGCCACAATCGCCGATACCCTGAATCCTTGCAAAGCGGCATTTTCGGGCATCAAATTGCGCTTCAACATGGGAAGATTTTGACTTTTCTGGTCGCTTCTTAAGCATGGGCGACTTTGGGGCACCCTGGACACCACGCCGTGCTCAAATCCCACCAGGTGACCTCAGTCCTACTCGTTAGAGAATCCTCCCCCGGAGAGATTCTCCTGCGTAGAGAGGCCGACGCTTTATCCCAGTTTCGTTACGTTGCGAGGAAAACGAATTTCTAACTACCGATAAATTCTCCTCCCCGCACTTTGCTTCAGTTGAGTGAGCTTTTACAGCGCCATGGTCACCAACCGCCGCGGCCACCAGCCGCCGTGGCGCCTTGCACGGATGCCATACCTTAGAACCGAGAGTTCCAGTTTCGAACCACAAACACGGCACAAGTACTTTTCGCTTTTCATTTAACCCTGGTCCGTAATAGCCACTGCACGTGGAGGGCATGTATTGTTAAATAAATAAATAAATAAATAAATGGTTCAGCTGAATGACAGACTTACTGACTGACGGACGGAGTGATTGACTGACTTACTGACTTCTGGAAATTCACCACGGCTGATGAATTTCCGTAGACATATCACTTGGACCAGGGGATGCATCTGGATTGAGTCCAAACATTTGGTGATTTGCTCCTGCCAAACTTCTCCAAAATGCAGGGCAAGGAGAAAGGATTCGACCGCGGGTGTCAAAAGCTTGCGAAGCGGGCAGCATAGGCCAGATCAGCACGGCGGAGGCCATGCGGTCTGACCTAGTTGGCTATTAATTCGGTAATGTGGAACATCTGATATATAATATAGTGTCGTAAGAGGTGATAACACTCGTCTGCGTGATTTATAAGGTCAAGAGTGTCTCAACTGTTTTTAGGTCAGTTTTTCATGCTGATTCCGAAAATGCCATCCGTTTTCCTCAATTAGCTCGATTTTTGAAATATGTTATGTCACTCATATGAACGAAAACATTGTTCTGACTGGTTTACTAGTGAATCCAACAGAAGCATAAATGAAGGTTTAAACTCCAAACAGATGGATCATAAGTGTATTCATAGCGCATCCCAACAATACACACTACTGCGGAATAAATGGCCTTTTCAGGGACTTCCGGCTGTGTTGAGCAGATGGGACATCCCCCTTCAGGCACCAACAATAATCCGCCAGAAAGTTCACATCCCAACGACCTTGGTAGCGTACTTCCATCACCCGTGTGTCTTTGTGGAAGCGTTCTCCCTGCTCTTCACTGTAATCTCCACAGTTATCTGGGAAATAATCTAGATGGGACCTAAGGAAGTGCATTTTTACCGACATTCGAGCACCGTCGAGTTGCTGAGAACTGTCCATCAACTCATCGACGACCTTCACGTATTCCGCACTTCTGTGATTACCCAGGAAGTTGGTGATGATTGACTTCAAAGCCAGCCATGCAGAGATCTCAGACTGTTCCAGACATTCTTCGAATCGAGCATCCTTTATGAGCTCCCTTTTCTGAGGACCGTCGAATACACCAGGCTTCAGCTTCTCTCTGCTCACATGAGGACATTTCTGTCCCAGAAATGCAAGTCCTCGTCTTTCTTTATCCAGTGCTTTCACAAAAATTGTCATCAAACCAAGTTTGATATGGAGTGGTGGAAGTAGGATTTTCTGTGGTTCAACCATGGGGCGTGACTGCACGTTGTGGGAGCCAGGTTCAAGTGTATGCCTGGATGGCCAGTCGCGTTGTACGTAGTGCTGTTTGTCAGCCCGACTGTCCCAGAGGCATAGAAAACATGAATATTTCGTGTAGCCACCCTGCAGCCCAAGGACGAGACCTACTACCCTGAGGTCACCACAGATCAGCCAACCATGCTCTTTATAGTTAAAAGCAGACAATAAAAGTTCCATGCTGTTATTCGTTTCCCTCAGTTGCACGGAGTGTCCAACAGGAATCGACGCGAACTCATTGCCGTTGTTCAGAAGAACTGCCTTCAGGCTCCTACTCGAGGAGTCTATGAACAGTCTCCATTCTGCCGGATTGTACTCTGTACCCATTGCTTCTACTAGGCCCGCGATGTTGTTGCAGTAGACTAGAGAATGTTCTTCGTCGAAGGTATAGTGTTCTCTGAATTTGTTTCGCGATTCCGATACCAAAAGAGTGTTGTTTTAGGCGCCAGCGAACGTTTCTCGCGGAGCCGTGAACCCAGCAGCTGAGCGTATTCCTTGGACAAGTTCAGGTCCCTCGTTAGGTCATTGAGCTCAGCTTGGTTCAAGGGTACCGGTCGATCATTCTCGGTCGGTTCATATGCACCAGACGCGTCTGCGTCAATTTCATCCCCACTAGAGTCGGAAGATGACTCGATGTCGACATCGGGTTCAGGGATGGGGACATCTGGACCATGAGGGACTGGCTTGATGACTGATGGCACATCCGGATATTTTACATGCTTCTGTTTCTTTCGATTTACTCCTTTCATATCATATACATCAGATATATCGTACTACTGTATGCAAACTGATACATCAGTGTGTGAGTTGTTATCTTTGATGTAGTGTGAAAACTTGAGCTAATCGAGAAAAATGGATAGTATTTTCGGATTCAGCACACGAAACTTGTATCAGGATAGCTGAGAAATTTCCGACGTTATGTAAAAAAAAGTTTTGAAACGCAGGTCAGTGTAATTCGTAACAAAAATTATTGAATTTAGTGCAAAAGTGACAGGGTTAAACCTTCATGGAAGTTATTCAAGATGATATCAAAATGTAGCTCGCTCGATTTTCGTTTCCTAAGAACATTCAAAATTGTCAGCACATCACACAGAAGATGTATGACGCGCTTTTATCACAAGATGTTGGGTGGCGAATTGCTTTCGTTTCACTTTAACGGCAAAGTGACAAGGTAAAATAATTTGATAAATAAATGAACTATACATCATAAGAGAGCTTGCTTCAATACTGTTCAAATTTGACCATTGGAAATCAACTGCACCTTCTCTAGAAACTAGAATATAGCATTAATTAGACCTAGCCCACTCTGGTGGTGTTCTTTCACAACCTACCACCAGAGGCGCCACCGGTATTACGTCCGCTCATGACCCCTAAAGAACACTTTCGATAGAACTTGTCACTAGCTATCTAACGCCTTTTTCTGTTTGTCGCTAGCTGCCCCCCCCCCCCCGGACCGGTGGAGTCGGCGCGGACCGCCGGACGTGCGAGTGTTAAGATATCCACAAAATGAGTTTTACTCATTTGACCTCCATGAAGCAACCATATTGGGTTAGGTTTGGTTCAGCTTGGTTAGATTAAGTTAGATTACGTTTTTCTTTCTAGTTGAAGAAGAATACAAATTGAACATAAATTTTGCAAATAATTTTTTGCATTTTTTTACTAGGTTTTGGTTCAATTCTTCTTTGATTTTTTAGATTAAGACAAAACAGCCTTTCAACAAATTCTGGCATGTAATGTTAGGTAGTAAATTCATGCTTGAAGGCGTTGTATGAATCCTTCGAATATACCTTTCGGATGCAATGTTTATCAATGTGACTGACACGAATTATGACCACTCACTTTCTGTGCAATTGTTTACTTTTCAGTTTGTGAGCAAAGTAACACCAAAAGGAGATTTTGAGTTTGATAAACAGACAATATTTAAAATAAAAAAGTGAAAATGCAACAAACGTAAGACGCACCATGGAAACCATCTGAAAATTACGTGCACTGGAGTGAGCGGATTCCCCTTAAGATCTCGGCTCCTGTTAAAGCTGGAGTAAAAAAAATTATAGGGTGGATGGGTACAGTAATGAACTCTATTGTGTGCAAATTTCATGACATTAGATCCATACCTTCAAGGTCTAATGAGGTCAAAATATCAAAGTTTTCTCGGTTTGCGTGGATTGGCATTTCGTTGTTATCGATCGCTGCGGTTAGGTTTAAATGCTCCAAAATGGGCATCAATGATGTTTTGAGAATTGCTAGTGATGCAATGCAGGTGCTGGACCAGGCATTCTATTTCAAGTCACTTATATTGCAGCACTTCATTAGGTCATTACTTACTCCAGTTACCGGAACCGAGCCGCCCGCCCGACTGCCCCGTTGAGCGGCTCGGCGCAATCGGCTTCGCAAAGAAAGGAGTGAAGTACATGAATACAGTATTGAGACGTTTAGGTACACAATGACAAGCAGTAGTTTTCAAGATGTGTGGGGAGTAACATGCAAAGTGACATCAATCGCATGACAGTCATTCTCATTTATGACAACGTTCCAGCTGACCAAGTTTGGTTCCATTAACCTGTTATGAACTTGACCTGACTTCACCTCGGCAACCAAACATGACTTTGAAACTATATAGCATAACAATACACATCAAAAACATCGCTAGTGGCGCCCAGAACACTTCCCTTTTGTCAATATATGGGAAGCGCATCAGCGTCGATTTTTGTTGTTTGGCGCTGCGAAAGTTTTTGATATCAACAGAACTGGAACTGGCAAAAAATCGGCTGATTTCCGCACTTTTGGCTTTAAGCAACGCGCCGGTCACATCGAAGCAGGTACGCAAAGGATGGC
Organism: Imbricaverruca yamaguchii; assembly: GCA_034440575.1. Lineage (NCBI taxonomy): Eukaryota > Metazoa > Arthropoda > Thecostraca > Neoverrucidae > Imbricaverruca > Imbricaverruca yamaguchii. Next base: position 578,440 of record JAOTOL010001488.1, on the reverse strand, counting down.
GCAAGTCGGCCGGTAAAATCTGGAGTTACGTGCGAAAGACCGGAGGGGGGCTGTTTCCGCTCACCCTCCAGGTCGCGAGCTAACCTAGCCTAACCTCCAATCAAATATATAATCATGGATTAATAATCAAATGGGATATTTTGATAGATGGAAAACTGTGTTGTTCTTGTTGTGGTATAATAATTGTCTAAACTAGGATGTCTATGGATAAAATGTTGCGAACTCAAAGGTGCATATTGAAGTATATGTCTGTCCTTATTTTCAGTCTGGATACTTCATCTCCACCTTCTCCACAAGGGGTAGCTTCTACTTCCAGCCTCTCTTGTCTCGATCTTCTGCCTGCACCAGAAGTCGGCCCCAATCCATCCTCTGCCTGCTGAGATCCAGAGTTGCACCACCACCATGAGACTGAGATGAGCTTGCTTGCTGTTAATCCAAACAAGAAATTCACATTCACTATTTTGTCAATAATGATTATCTTGGAGACAGCTGCTAATGTGGTTAGGTAAACAGCAGGTCAGTGTGTTTGCACTATGGCAAGAGTGGGAATACAACAAATATCCAACCGGTCTAATGGTTCTAGCTTACCATGCAAAATATTTACAACATTTAGATGCTTTTTTAATAATTTTTCCTTGAAGAAAGGAAAAAATATTTTTCCTTAGCCTGTTGGTGAGGCCAAAATAATTTGGTATTAGCCATGGTGAGTGCATACTGCAGTGCATTTGTCAGCATTGGTATTAAGCCAAAAATAGTGGCAGGATGGGCACCATCCAAATCCGTCCTAACCCTCTCATGGAAATCCTAGACACGCCATTGGCTGGGTGGAGGGTCAGGGGCTGACACTCAAATCCGAAAGTTGCCCCCCAAACTGGTGGGCTAGATCCGCCAGTGTACAGGACCTCCATAGAGTGATTGGATATTTTACCTGATTGTAATTACCATACCAACAGATGAAAAGTTATACTACCATTTGCCACAATTTGGTCTACCGGAAGCCCAAATGTGACTGCAAAATCATGTACGTCATATTCCAATAAATACAATAACCTTAACCAAAAAAACTTCACAACAGTGTTGAAACTTGATAACGAAGTGTTCAGAACATGCTTTGTCAATTTGGAACCTTGGTACATTGCTGAAAAATAGCTTACCTTTACAGAATATTTCAATTACGAGGCTGGAAAAAGCGCACAGGGTATTTGGTTTTATTATCAGGACCATCCGACCGGATCATCACAGTGAGTATTGAGGTCCGAATGTCACATCGCAATAAGCTTTTGGAAAGTGCGCTCTGTTTTGCCATATGCTTGGCGTACTACTGTTGGGGTATGGACGAAACCTAGTATTATTCGGGAGAATCCCACTCACACGGAGTCTAATACGAAATTGTTTTTGTGCACAAAATGGTTGTGCCAAATATATTCCTTAATATTTGCTCGTAAGTTTCCACATACATTCTCCGTCTCAATACATACGGATTGCCCTCCAAAGTTTTTCACACGTTCCCTTTTGTAGACTAGAAGCTTTTAACCCGCGCCCTGCCGGGGGCGGGGTGGGGGGGGGTCGTTGACGACCCCCTAAGGTTTTCCGCGTACTGTGAAAGACCGGTGCGCGGTAGCGCACCGAAATATCGCGCACCTTCTTCTACATAAGTTTAGCATGTTGTGTCAAAATTTGGAAGTCAGGCCATTTAGAGTTAAAATCGAAGATTCTGGTTAAAGTAAGCATCTTCTATTGGGGAAAGTGGACTTCGAACAACATTTGTCGGTGCGCTCTGCTAATTAAAACAAGAAAATTAGGGTAAACTTGAAAACCCAAAATTGTGAAATTTCACAATTATAAAATATCGATTTTTGGGTAGCCAAGATGTTATGGTACTGGTCGATTTCGCTTTCCTTTTCTGATTCCAAATTTTTCTTCTTCAAATCTCCCTCAAAACGAACCCCCCAGGGCCACAAACATGATGTAAGTCGTGAAACTCAAGGGCCCTTAGTGACATCACTTTTTTGGAGAAAATTGTTGGGGGTGGTGTTTGGCCCTACTCGTCGACCGCTTTCCGATGACACCTATTTCGTTTTAATGCGATGCTTAGTTTCGAGATTAGAGGGGTGTCTCTATCGACCCCTCCCCATCCCGGGACTGATGTGAGGAGCTGACGGGAGAGACGAGGATTAAGCGCGGCCCTTTTAGAGGATACTCCGTCACGCTTCCCTATTCTCCTATCCTGCATCCAGGCCTCCACGACATTCTGCGGTCACTAGAAATGGGGTGAATATGTATGCGACAGTGCTGTAGTGAATGGTTGGTATGTGCATATTTATCCTTGCTTAATCCTCGTCTTAATTCGCGCCGTCTCTCCGGTCAGATCCTCACACTCCGTCTCGAGGGGGGTGGGTCGGATAGTAACCCTACTATCCGCTACTAACGAACCCTCGAAACTAAAATCCAAACTAAGCGTGTCACGAAAACGAAAGAGATATCATCGGAAATCTCTCGACGAGTAGAGCCAGAATCCACCCCAAAACAATTTTCCCCAAAAGTGACGTCCCTAGGGGGCTATATTTTCACGACTTTTCATGACTTACATTATGTTTTTGGCTCTCGGGAGATTATTGCCGGGGACATTTGAGACAAAAGTTCTTTGGAATCAGAAAAGGACAGTGGAATCGACTAGGGCCATACAATTCTTTGCCCCCCCCCCAAAAAAAAAAGAACTATCAAAATTTTGAGTTTTCAAGTTTTCCTTAATTTTCCTTTTCTAATGGGTAGAGCAGACCGAGAAACGTTGTTGGAAGTTAACTTGCTATCATAAAAATTGCTTACTTTGGCCAGAATCTTCGATTTGAACTCTAAGAGGCAAATATGCATAATTAATAAGTAGTCAAAAACGGAAGAAAAAAATTATATCGTACGTTTTGTTGCATCCCGAAAAATAAGGAAACGCTGCAAGTTTCATTAAAATATCTGTATCCGGTACAGCGTGACGACCGGTTGAACTTTTTTGGAGGCGACCTCACTTGACCTCGACTAACTCGTTGGCTGTAGATGACCTGACTTCAAGATTTTGAAACAGCATGCAAAATTGATGTGGGAAAAGGCATGCCAAATGTTGGCGCACTACCGCGCGCCCTTCGTTCACTATCCGCGAAAAACCTGAGGGTGTGGGGGGTTGAAAACTCCTCCGGGACGGTACGGGCTAAATATCTTGATTTTTGTGCATGATATTTTCTTTGGGTTCTTTGCTATGTATGGCTGGTCCCGTGAACCTTTGTAATTCATTGTGACGATTATGCCTTTTTTCTTGATTTATTTACCTGAACTATAAGTAGGTTGCACCTGTTGCTCTCCTTAATCAAACGTACAAATAATATTGCAATGATATGCATACCCTACATTTATCGTGTTTAATTGCTCCAAGTGCAATCAAACATTCATGCTTCGTAAATGTGGAGATTTTCCAGAAATGTCGTGCTAATGAAAGCGTAAATATGCAGAGCACACCTTATCATGTCGATCAGCTTTCATCATGTAAACTCAACGGAGGTAATCCACATGCCGTGGCCGTAGAGTAAGTCATGAGCAATTATTCCTCGTGCATCCACTTCCTGATTAGGATCACCTTATATACCAACTGATGAGTGCGATTCATGTGTATATTTATATATTTATAATTGCATATTGGTGCGAAGGCAGTCACAAGCCACTCATGATTCTGGGAGACAAATATGACTGCAGCTACTTCCGATTCATGGTGCGTAACAGACAGATAATAATGTGGCTGCCCGCGACTCATGGCATGTAACGCAAATATAAAAACTGATTTGCCCGTGATTCATGGCACATGACCGACAGATAATACCTCGGTGTCCATGATTCGTGGCACGCGACAGACGGATAATAATGTAGCTGTTCCCGACTCATGGCACGTCGCAGACAGATACCGCATCAGGTGCCCATGATCCATGGTACGTCATAGACAGATAGTACAGCAGGTGCTCATGATTCACGGCACGTCACATACAGATAATACACAAGGTGCCCATGATTCATGGTACGTGACAGACAAATAATAACATGTCTGCTCGCGATTCATGGCACGTGACAGACAATACTGCGACTGTCCGCGATTTATGGCACGCTTGACACGACCGGGCGTGGCCCTGCGCTACGGGAAACGCACCACCTGACGGGAAACGCACCACCTGACGGGAAACGCACCAGCAGACGGGAAGCGCACCACCTGACGGTAAACGCACCGCCAGACTGGAAACGCACCACCTGATGGGAAACGCATCGCCGCCCCGCCGACGCCGCTGACAGACAAAAGGGAAACGCGCGGACCGCTGCTCAAAGCGGCGACAGTACCACGGCCGCCACACACGGCTGGACGGCGACGGGTCGGCAGCGGAGCGGAGACGTCGGCCCGTTGTTTTACTGACGTCACGCCGACCGCCGGCCGCCGGCCACCGGCCGCCGGCCACCGGCCGCCGTCTTCCGCCCGCGCCGCGGCGCCGGCGGTGTTTGGCGCCAGTGCCGGCCCGGCCCGCCTCCAGCCTGGTCGCGATGGCGCGCCCGGCCACCTCCAGATCGGCACTCGGCGGCGCCCCTTCTGTCCTGGGCGCACTCTCGGTCAGATCGCCTGCTGCGTCACATCCCACGGCGGACACATACAGGCTGCACGGCAGACGATAAATCCGCGCTGCTAAGGTCGCTCGAGCGCAAAATCCGCTAACAAACTGGATTACTGAGGTGCACATGCTGGGGCCGGGACTAGATGCCGGCGAGGCACCACTGTGTTGAAACGCGACAGTCTAGCCAAAGCTGACCTGGACAACAGTGGTGCGACAACATTTTGGCTGCGCAGTGGTAGTGCGACACTACGCCGTCTGCGAAGGAGCGCTGCGACCTTACATGAGCTGTATGACGGTATTGCGACACTCCGAGCTGTACAGCAGTGGTGCGACACTTCGTTGGCTGTACACACGTGATGTGACACCCCATGGGCTGGCGGACAAGATATATTTTTCGTTGACTGTTGATCAGTGGTGCGACACTCGCCTGGCTGCGGAGGTGATGCGACATTCGCCTGTGTCGCAGCAGTACGATGCCTGCCAAATTTGTCTGCAGTAATAAGGCGAGTATGTCGACATTAAGCCAAAGTCGGCTTGGTCGTCCTCAGCATCAACATACCCATCGCTGCAGGTGAGGGGCAAGCCCGTCGACAAGTCTGGTTGCACCAGGTTTGTATGCCGGCATGCGTCATTGCTTCTCGGTAGGCACTGTCACGGAACCTAGCGTGGGGCTTATCACATTGGGATTGTAGCACAGACGCTTACGCCCAACACCAAATGCGCGTAGGTTGAGTGTCTTAAATTGGCCATCAGCTTGGGCATCCCTGCGCACCTTTGTTCTTGAATGTAAAGCATTGCTAACGAATTGCGTCGTACCAGTCCAGAGGTACACCTCCGTGCACGCATGAGTAAATGAAAAGCAGAAGTGAAGAACCAGGGAAAATACAGACTAAGCATGTTTGCAGGCATTCGACAAGTTATATTGAAGTTAGTATGTCACAAAATGTGATATTCAGCGGAAAGGTACACCAACGTTACTACTCAGCGCCTTGGTCAGTGTGATCAGCAAGATGTTAATACGTATATGTATATATATATATTTATATACACACACACATATATACATATATATATATATACAACTATTGAAACAGAGCGCCTCAATTCAGAATTAACAGGGAATATAAGATCTGCCGCCTACCACAGGATGGCCAGTGGTGAGTGGTGGAGTCTACAGGTCCCAGAATCTCAGGAACATCTTTGACGAAGTGCTTCGGAAACACGACATTCACAATGAGCCGGGCTAAATATAACACTCAGTGTGGGGAAAGTGGGGAAGAAATATATTTTGGCGAAACAGGCCGCTCCACTAAATAATAAATAAAGAGCATAGGTGGGCTTACGAAACGACATGCTGTCAAATTCCATTGCCATTTATGCAGACATGGAAAACGACTTCCAGAGTTGAAATGGGGCAAATGAACAAACACGCTCTTGTGTGTATCGTCTGAATGTCTTTTCCCAGTCTATAGTAGGTGGCAGTTATTGTGTCATGCGTCAATGCCTAAACTTGGAACGCTCTGTGCCATATATATTTAACATTTTATTACTCATCCACATGAAGGTGTTTAGTCGATATGCTGGCGTTCCTTTCCGGTGTATATAGCATCTTGTGCAAAAACACTTTATCGAAATAGGTGCTGGTTTCATTGATTTCCAACTGGCAGGGCTTCACTCGAGACCTTTACACACATTGCTGTCCTATACACGTCCATAATTGGAGAACTGTCCCTTGGTGCTGTTGGCGGTGTACTCGTTACAAATGTGTAAATGTGTTCTGAACTTCGCATTTGCAGCGCCTTAAACGCTTACTCCACCGCATCACTGCCCTCGCGTCAGGCCGTTGCCGCCGGTCGCCGCGAGACATGCCGCCATCTTGGATGGCTTGGGAGAGGGACGCCGCATAGTTTGCAAACCTGTCTTGCAGTAACGATGCGGCCAAGACTCACGTGGGAATTAATCCTTTTGCACCATGTTTCCACCTGGTTGTACTTTTGAAGGTCAGCCAGACAACGGGCAAACCTGTACTCGCTTGACAGTGTCATCATTCACTCAATTTCCGGTGCTTTCTGCTGTTTGCAACACTGTGGCTGCGGCTTACTACCATAAGTCATTACTTTCGTTGCCTGAACCAGGGGTGTCGATTTTTTTAGAAAAAAACTCGGGGTGGGGGGTGGACCCTAAGTGCATTAGACCTCCCCTCCCCATCCCAAAAAGAAACTCAACGGATTGCGCCTACTATATTTTCAGACCTCCATAATTCTGATTTGTATTTGACGATGTGTATGTTTATGTTTATTAAGCATCCTCGCCAACGGGAAAATCGTCCAGTAACAGGTGAAGCCATATAAACAAACGGTACATATCAACATAAAAACTGTGAGTCATAGCATGTGACTACAGTGTCATACAGTGGACTCGGGCCCATCGTCATCGTCAGAGTCACCGTTGAAGATATCCTCAACGTCACCGTCACCCTCCCCTCACTCCACACACCACAAACACACAACGGATTAAATAAAATATTTATGCGCCCATATCCAGGCAAGAACACACGGGCCTTAATGGAGCATTGGAACACAGCAGGACTGAACTGTGATGACTGGTGAAGGTATTTCCTCGGTGCCTAACATTAGGAAGGGCGAAGGCAAATTTTGGTGGGGCGAGTTCATGGTCGGGAAAGGGGCATAGCTTCAACATAATCATAGTTATCGTAAACAATGTCCTCCGATGAAGCATGTGCATTGATGTAGTCATAGTGATCGCCGAGTCTAGTCAGTCACCACACACGACACCAACCAAACTAAAATGCACAACGGATCACATGCATCACTCAACGCAATCGTTCTACTATATATTTTTACAACAGTTTAAAAGCTCCACCTGTACCCAATGTCATCAATATCCATTGATCGAAATGCACAACAAGTGCAGCTGTGTATCAAGCAGATTCAATGGCTGTGACGAATTGGGAAATATTAATGCATGGCTAACATTGGTATCCATTAATGGTAAGGTGAACGGTAGAATGCGGAGAAAGTGACAACTAATGCACACAAAACTGTTCGGAAAGTTGATGTAAAGCCGCAACTAATCCCACACCGTTTACTTTGACTGGCCAGGGCCGTCGAGTACATCCCTTCTAACAGGGTTGGATTTATACTTTGCAATCCTGGATGAGGAAAGGACAATTTCTTAGCTATGGAATAGGGAGATTATATTTTCCTTCAAACCTTGCCATCAAAATCTCACTTTCAAGTTTCAGGTGAATCTTCATCACTTTACCACAAGGAAATTCGTTGTCGAAAAACGCCATCAGACACCGAAATTGGAAGCACATGGAGGAAACAACATGGAGGATAATTTTGTGAAGAGGATAATGATATGGATGGCAAAAATCCAGGGAAAAAAACGTTTTTCAACCCTGACGTCCACTGTGGCCGACCAAGGTCGCAGAGCACATCGTCCACTGTGGCGGACCGGGGCTGTGGGGTACGCATTCTACTATGACGGATCAGGTCCGCGAAGCACACCATCCACTCTGGCGGACCGGTGCCGCGGAGCACATGGTCCACCGTAGCAGACCGGAGTCGCGGAACACACCGTCCACTGTGGTGAACCAGGGCCGCGGAGTACATCATCAAATGTGGCAGACCAGGGTCGCGGAGTACACCATCCACTGTGGTGAACCGGGTCCGTGTGGCACACCTAAATTGACGGACTAGGGCATCGAAGCATAGCGTCCACTGCGGCGGATCACGGCCCCGGAATATATAATCTACTGTGGTGGATCAGGGTCGCGAAGCAAACCGCCCACTGTGGCGGATCAGGGCCGTGTAATACACCGTCCATTGTAGCGGACCGGGGCCGCGGAGCACACCGTCCACTGTGGCGAATCAAGGCCATGGACTACGCTGTCCATTGCAATGGACCGGGACCGTCTAACACACCGTCCACTGTGGCGGATCGTGGCCGCGGAGCACATCGTCCACTGTGGCGGACTTGTGCCGCGGAGTACACCGTCCATTGCGGCGGATCATAGCCATGAACAGGCCAAATTATGTCGTGCCATGGCAGTGTCGTACATATAATTTGCGAGGGAGGGCAAACTGGTTTGAAAGGTTTGAAACCTACCCCCATTAAAGTCCGCGGATTTCCAGGAATATTTTTTTCAAAGTTCTTCAGAGTTCTTTATTTTTTTGTCATATACTAATTAGTGACCAAACTCACTGTCCTGTCGAGGGGGCCAAATCTATCACCATTCAGAATTATCGGATTTCAACCATAACTCCCTACATCCTGTTTGAAGGTTGTTTGTTTCCCTTGAAAAACCACCTCATACTGCTGAAATTACACCTGAACAAACCCCTCAAAAATGTCAAATTTGTCAATATCAAGCATTCCAATTAATAACGCCCGGTCGGCAAAATGCCAACATTCGTGAACGGGTGCACCCGCCTTGCGCAGCCGGCGCGTTCGCCACTCTACGTGTGCTACTCCGGTTTCTGTTAGGCCTCTCACGTCTTGTTAATTACTGTCACATGATGGTCTTGTGCCAAATTTGACATGTGGAAAGCCTGGTATGGCGACTCGCATGAAAGAAAATCGATAAATTCAATTTGATGTATTAGTTCTCCTCTTCCCACATTTTTTTCATGATTAAGAAATCCAAAGACGCCCTGAGCTTTCATGCACCTCATCTCTTTGGATAAATAACCTCTCAGATTGGCTACCGAGCCGTGACCCTACCTTGGTGTTCGCATTTTTTACCCGTTGCGTTTTTCTTCTTCTCTGTATGGGTTTTAGGGCTCCAGCCAATTTTTGTTAGGGGCACGGAACACGCTTGAGACCCGGATCTTTTTTACAACTTTGTTACTTCTCATACGCCGATAACATTTTTGAGGTATGGGCGGATTTTCGAAGACGTTTTTCGAAGATGTTTCATTTAGTGCTCGGTATTTTTGATCCTTGTTTACGATGAATTCGATCAATCAATCTCTTGAGGCCCCGTGCGGTCTCATGTCCCTGACGTGCCTTGAGGACCTCCGTTATGCTGTTATTTAGCTCTTCCGTTTTGATTATTTCGAGCTGCAGAGCATATTTTATGTCCCCGTCGCTTTTTGCGAAACTCGGTACGGCTTGGATTACCGACATTCATTTTTAGGATTGCCGATAGAATGTTTAGAATTCTTGTTAGCCCAGGCTCAGCGTGACTTTCAGGGTTTCGGCCCGACCGTTTGTGGCCTTCGTCGATATTTTATTTATCACCAGTACGACTCTTTTGAGTCCCAGCATGGCTTTCAGGGGTCAGGTAGGAACTTGTCAGGTCCCAGCGTCCTTTTAAGAAGCCCGTGCGCGACTATTTTGATCAGATGTGATTTTTCGGGGCCCCGGTGCGATTATTTGGGTTCGGGTCTCACCTGTCGCTACCATTCCCCCGCGGCTAATTGACTTGAAAGATTGGCGACGCTACATGACCCAAGGGTGATGTGTCGTAAAACCAATATTCAACGAGCCAACAAGCGATTATTTGGGCCCAAACGGGACTTTTAGGGAGACTAGCGCATTTTTTTCCGGAGCTCGACGCGATTCTTGGGGGCCCCACAACCTGTCAGGGGGCAATTCCCCACAATAGACCTTCCCCATTCGGCACGCTACTGTGCCATGTAATTCTGCAACATAAGTATCCAGGAATAGCTCTCCTGTTTCATAACTCACGTGATTTCAACTCCCAAGTTCTCCAGACAGTTTGAGGAAAGTCAAACATCTGCTGCATGGATGGGCAAGGATGGACTATTAGGCAACAGGAGCACAATGGAATTAAGATTATAGTATTTTTGCTGCAATACATACCTTCTTCCACAGGCTGAGCTGGAGATGGATGAACTCCTGAAGTTTGGTCAGGGTTGGAGTTGGAAATGGATGGAGCAGCACTGTGAAGGACATAACTTATGGTTCAAAGGAATTCTTTCTGTTTACATTAACAACGCAGGTAATGAAGTAACACTTTCATTAACCGGTCCCGTCTCGGGGGGGGGGGGGGTCTTCAACCGCCTCCCCATCATATTTTTCGCGGATAGCGGATGAACGGCGGGCAGCAGCGCGCCCAAATTTGGCATACCTTTTCCAACATCAATTTGACATGCCGATTCAACATTTTTAGGTCAGGTCGTCTATGGTCAACGAGTTAGTCAAGGTCAAGTGAGATCACCTCCAAAAACGTTAAACCAGTCGTCACGCTTTAACGGATTGTATATTCGTGGTGAAGTCAGAAAGTTTGCCAGAAGGAACAGCGAGGGCACATCCAGGCGCAGCCTGCAGAGAGCTCAGGTCGCGACAGACTGCCGGCAGTCACCCTCGCGCGCCGCCGACCTAGCCGCCCCAACCACAGACCGCGCTGCAGAAACCGCTGACGGCCGTGACCACGTGACAGTGACCACGTGACCACGTGACGCGCCGAGTGCCACGTGATACCGGCGCCACCGGCGCCGGCGGCCCTGCGTGGCGCAGGGCCAGCTCCAGCACCAGCTCACTACAGTGACTCACGCTGTGTCGATGCGTCATCATATCACACATCACATCACACGGATACAGATAATTTAATGAAACTTTCAGCGTTTGCTTATCTTTACGGATGCAACAAAACGTACGAGCGTAATTTTTTGCGCTTTTGACTATATATAAATTTTGCGTATTTGCCATCTTGCAGTTCAAAGACAGAATTATGGCTAAAGTAAGCATTTTTATTAGGGAAAGTTGACTTCCAACAACATTCCGCGGTCTGCTCTACCCATTGAAGAAGGAAAATTAAAGAAAACATGAAAACTCAAAATTTTGAAATTTCCAAAAAATGACGTTTTTATTTTCGAAGGGCAAAAATAAAATTATAGCCCTGGTCGATTTCGCTGTCCTTTTCTCATTCCAAATAAATTTTGTTTTCTCATATATCCCCCAAAATGAACTTCCCAGAGTCAAAAACATAATGTTAGTCGTTAAAAGTCGTGAAAATCTAGCCCCCTGGTGGCATCACGTTTTGGGGGAATTTTTTTTTCGAGGGTGGACCCGTACCCTACTCGTCAAGCGCTTTCCGATGGTACTTCTTTCGTTTTCGTGCGATGCTTAGTTTGGATTTTAGAGGGGCCTTCAACCCCCCCCCCGAGACGGGTGGGAGGATTTGACAGGAAAGACGGCGCGGGTTAATGGGCTTCTTTGGTGTTGTGAGTGAGCAATAGAATCGAGATGGGTTCTTGTGATATACGTTATAGAAGTAAAGTTATGGTGTAGCTTTTAGACACCAGAGAGAATGGTGTGGATTCACTCCGAAGTGAACCAACACCACAGCCTAATAACCATAACTAACATAATGTAATCTAGCATATCACAACCTCCCTTTGGATAAAAAGAAATAATAAATTCTAAAAATTGTAAGCAGTGTTTTCTGAAAATGTTCCCAAATCTAAATACCGAATCCAGCCTAACCTAAACTAACGTCAGATGCTTTTGAAGTAAGCATATTAGTTTTTGGGGGGAAATTTTGACAACAAAATTTCCACCTTTAACAAAATGTCTTTCCTGTCAAATCCTCCCACCCCGCCTCGGCGAGGGGGCGGTTGAAGACCCCCTCTAAAATCCAATCTAAGCATCGCACGAAAACGAAAGAGGTGTCATCGGAAAGCGGTTGACGAGTAGGGTCTGGGTCCACCCCTCAAAAAAGTTTCCACAAAAGTGACGTCACAAGGGGCTAGATTTTCACTACTTTTCACGACTTACATTATGTTTTTTACTCTGGGTAGTTCATTTTGGGGGATATGTGAAAAAAAAACAAAATGTATTCGTAATGAGCGAAGGACAGCGAATTCGAACAGGACTATTTTTTTTGCCCCCCCCCCCAAAAAAAAAAAACTTTTTAAATCTCAAACTTTTGAGTTTTTAAGTTTTCTTTAATTTTCATTTTCTACTGGGTAGAGCAGACCGAGAAACGTTGTTAGAAGTCAACTTGCCCCAACAAAAAATGCTTACTTTAGCCAGAATCCTGTCTTTGAACTGCAGTATGCATTTGCCTATTAGAGTTCAAATCGAAGATTCCAGCTAAAATAATAATTTTTATTAGAGTAAGTTGACTTCCATCAACGTTTCTTGGTCTGCTCTACCCATTAGAAAAGGGGAATTAAAAACTTTAAAACTAAACCTTTTGAAATTTGAGAAGAAACAAAGCATGGGGAATTGTTTTTGGCCCTGGTCGATTTCGCTGGCCTTTTCTGAATCTAAATGTTTCTTTCTTCAAATGTCCTCCACAATCAACTCCCCAAAATCAGTCAAAATCATAATGTAGGTCGTGAAAATTGGTGAAAATATAGCACCCAAGTGACGTCACTTTCGTGAGGAAATTGTTTGGGGGACGGGTGGACCCGTGTCCTACTCGTCGATCGCTTTCCGATGACACCTCTTTCGTTTTCTTGCGAAGCTTAGTTTGGATTTTAGAGAAGGGTTAATACCCGGGTTGTTATTCTTCGATCAACCGGTGAACTTTCTCGATGACTGTGTAGGTCATCTGGATCATTCAGGTCCTTGATCATGCAAAGCATTTTTATACTAAGCCATATAATCTTGAGAAAGCAGGTATATTCAGAGGAGAGAAAACACCCACAAAGTTATCCAGCTTCCATATCACATGCTATGTCTCTGTTCAAACCCGTCACGATAGGCAAGGTGGCGGCGTTCCGCCGATCTGCATCACCTGCAGAGCACCAGGGGGCGCACGAGAGCGCTTCATTCGAACATAGCTGACCCAGCCGTCATCATCAGAGGGATGGGATGTCGTGCAGAGGCTGTAAAATAACCCGAGTCAAGTTCTCGAAGCTGCCTAAGCCAGGGCGACGCGCTGCTCTGTACCGCTACCTGGCATAACTAATCGGCCCGCGTTTGTGGACCTATTGATGATAAAATGATCAAGTTAGGGCAGGTCATCCAACTGTTACGTTTTGAATGCGTGTTTGATTCACGTACTGCTAACGCCATAGCGGTTGTGGTAGCTTAGTCGGTAGTATGTTCGAACCTTGAGCAATTGGCGCGAGAGGCTGTCGAATGGGTCATAACGAGCGGGTTGCAAAACATCCCAAAGTTATTCTTCTTTTGATGATCTCATTTTTCATGCATTTTATGCTCTAAATTAATTGTATGCATTGAACACTCAAATAACTGGAATTTCATGTTCATAATTCTGAGCAAAACGTACTGAAGACTTCATGGTGAAATACAGCCATTTAATTCGAGTGATATCGATGACCATTTCCAACAAAATACGCGTTTATGACTTTCTACGGCTTAACACGCGCCCTGGAGAGGGGGGGGGCGAACTCCGTCCACCCCTGCGATTTTTCGTAGATAACTGCCGATTTAACCGGCAGATATACGCCATTTTTTTCCTGTACCTGCTTAGAAATGAACGACACGTTGCTTAAAGAAAGAAAAACGAAAATCTACCGAAAATTTGTCGAGTTAGGGGTCGGTAAAGTCAAACAATTTTCTCAGCGCCAGACCACAAATATCGACGCATCGTGCCATTCCCGTATATTGGCAAAAGGCAGTGTTCTTGGCAACACTAGTGATGTGTTTGATGTATATTGTTATGCTACATTGTTTCAAAGTCACGCCAGGTCACCGAGGTCAAGTCAGGTCAAGTTCATGACAGGTTAACACATGTCCTGGAGTGGTATAGGGCGAAATCCGCCCACCCCTCCGATTTTTCGTGCACGACTCCATATTGTACCGGCCGATATAAGCCGTTTTTCCGTACCTGCTTAGAAATGACCGGCGCATTGGGTAAAGCAAGAGAAATGAAAATCGACCCGAAGGTTTTTATGTTATGGTCCGTTAAAGTTTTGCTTTTAAAATCGCAGCGCCAGATCACAGAAATCGGCGCTGATACGCTTTCTGTATATTGGCAAAATTGAAGTGTTCTTGACAACACTAAGCGGCTTGTTTGATGCATATTGTTATGCTATATAATTTAAAACTCATATTAGGTCGCCGAAGTCAAGTCAGGTCAAGTTCATGATGGCTAATGGAACCAAACTTGGTCAACTGGAATGTTGTCATAAATGGAAATGACTGTCATGCGATTGATGTCACTTTGCATGTTACTCCCTGCACATCCGAAAATCTATTGTTTGTCATTGCGTGCCTAAGCGTTGCTATACTTCATTCATGTTTTTCACTCCTTTCTTTGCGAATCCGATTGTTAGAGCCGCCCAACGGAGCAGTCAGGTGGGCAGCCCGGTTCCGGTAACTGGAGCAGGTAATGACCTGATAAAGTGCTCCTATATAGATGACCTGAGATCAAATGGCGGATCTGGCATATGTATTGCACCATTAGTAATGTCCAAAGCATCATTAATGGCAATTTTGGAGCATTTAAACACAATCACAGCGAACCATAACAATGAGAAGCCAAGCCACGCAAAACCAAAAAATGTTGCTATTTTGACCACATTTGACCTTGCAAATATTGACCTAAGGTTACGACATTTACACACAATAGAGTTAACTATCGTGCCCATCCACCCTGCGAATTTCGTTGCTCTAGCCTTAATGGGAGCCGAAGTCTTAGGGGGGGGGTTAGTGCGATGCTTAGTGTGGAGTTTAGAGGGGAGTCTTCAACCCCCCCCCGAGACGGGGTGGGAGGATTTGACCGGAAAGACGGCGCGGGTTAACAGCATGTTATCCGGTTCCCGAGGCGGCAGCACCGCGGCGTTGGTAGTCAAATGTGCGCGTTTGTCGCGTAACAAACGACCTTTGTAATGACATTCCATACATCAGCTTGGCTTCGTGAACAGACATGGGATAAACATGAGTTGATTACGTGACCTGCACAATTTCTGCAAACCTGGCCTCTGAAGTTCAAATCCGACGTATCGTTCGCGTACGCTATGGGACTTGTCACACAACCTTGTGACAAACGTGACTTTGTTGTTCCCTCATTAGCTGCGTGTAACTATGCGGCACTGATATTTTTCGACGTTTTTTTCAGAGGACTTCCACGGAGATACCAGTGGCCATTGTTGCTGTTTACATGCATCCTAGGTGCATGCCTATACGCCTACATTTTGTCAAAGATTCCGATAGCGGAAATTCAGAAGCATGCAGCCGTGTTGCTGAGATTAGCGGCCGCAAGCGACCAACACTCCCCGGCACTAGTCGTAAGTTTATACACGGTCTGACTTGTATTCACAAGTATATACTTAGTGCACAATAACCTTTCTTGCTCAGTGACACTATTTGACGCGGTATGATGGTGTGTGTAAAATGTGCGCTTTTATCAGTGCACGTTTCATTGATACATTGATCATCATTGGCTTACTCGCATTGGAGACGCATTAGCACATGCACTCCCACTTTCAATCCTGTCTTCAAATGTTTCGCATGTTCCCGTGCATGTGATGGCTGAGGCCTTTGCTTAACTACAAAGGAGACTAGCCAAATACCCAACGGTTGTATGCACAAGGGCGGATGTAAGCGGCGTGGCGAAGAATACACAAATAGCAGGCGGTCATATGCACTTCACACCTCAAATAAAACCATAAATAATGCAACGTCACTACATGCACACATTTACACACATTTACACTGCAATGCTACAAGCTGGGACGCCGTACAGGGGTACACAACCTATTCGCATCCGTATTTGTATTTGTATTCATATCCATAATTGTAACAACCACTTTTTTTGGCGCGAGTAGCATAGGGGTAAGTTTCCAGTCTCACAATCGAAAGATTGTGGGTTCGAATATCACTTGTTGCTACTATTCACCGCGGCCAATCAGCGTGAGAGATTGGCAACACTATATGACTGAACGGTTGACGTGTCGCAAAACAAATACACAAATCAAGTAGAAGAAATGGATTATCATGAATCCCCTTACAATTCCACGAAATTCCAAGTCCCTTCTATTCCGCTGTGGTGGTTGGGGAAATCAAGCACTATACTTCATGCAACCGTACGGCGTCTAAATCATGCTGATGCAATGCTTTTTTTTCCGGAATCACGTCATAATTGTCCTGCCGGTGTTTGACCGGAAGCTGTTCAGACTGTTACAACAAACATATCCGGCTGTACTATGGGACAGGATGATATACCAAATAATGTATGATCGTTTTCTCCTTCTAGACAGCAACACCGAGGCATTTATCGCAACCACCACCAGGAGCGTCTGTGGCAGTTCAGATGGATCCACGCAAATCGTCCACCGACCATCGAGGTTTATCAGAGAGCATCATTGAGGGCCAAAGATACTTCATTGCACAAGAATTGGCCGACTACCCGTTTCAGAACGGGAGGTGAATATGCAGCATACCCGGTGGTTGGTATGTTTTGTATCACAAAACCTGCCGCTTTATGGTGGCATCGGTGCGTTCTTTTTGATCATTCGCAAACACCACTATGCTTTTACACTAGCAAGCTAAACAATTGCTCATCACGTCTTCACCACCCATCCGCCATACATTGTCAGGCTACCCAGCTTGAGCTGATAACACGACATTGGCATGACAACGTGTCTTCTGCTTTGCCCGTCGAGTGCTCAATATTCACATCATGGCTCTAAGGTGGGTTAATTATCACAGTGCAGGTCACATGATCATCGTAGGGAAGGGAGCAGCTTGACCCATGCAAAATATTCACTGCTTTATTGTCTGGCTGTGCTAAACAGCATCGCATGACCTGGTTACTGGATAAAATATAACGCATTAATATGGGTAACTGGACAAATGTACGTAAAGCAAATGTACGTATGGCAGATGTACGTACGAAAATGTGCATAAGCGAATGTACGTAAGCGCAGATGTACGTATGGCTACATCTGTACGTAAGCGTCTGTAATTACGTACATTACAATTACGTACATTAGTACGTAAGCGTAAATGTACGTATGGCAAATGTACGTATGCGCAAATGTGCGTAAGCGCAAATGTACGTAACCGCAAATGTACGTAAGCGCAAATGTACGTAAGTGCAAATTTACGTAAACGCAAAATTACGTATGCGCAAAAGTACGTATCCCCAAATGTACGTATGCGCAAATGTACGAAAGCGCAAATGTACGTATGATCAAATGTACGCATGCGCAAATGTACGTATGTGAAAATGTGCTTATGCGCAAATGTATGTAAGCGCAAATGTACGTAAGCGCAAATGTACGTATGCGCAAATGAACGTATGCGCAAATGTATGTATGCGCAAATGTACGTATGAGCAAATGTACGTAAGCGCAAATGTACGTATGCGAAAATGTGCGTATGCGCAAATGTATGTAAACGCAAATGTACGCAAGCGCAAATGTACGTAAGCGCAAAAGTGCATATGCGCATACGTACATTTGTGCATACGTACATTTGCGCATACGTGCATTTGCGACCGCTGTACATACGTAGCTGGACTGGGTAGCCCAGCTATCTAGTCCAGCCACAGTCGGTAGTCACCTACTGCAGCAGGCCTGTGTGCCCAGCTGTGGGTGACAACGACGCATACCGTTCATGATGTCCAGCGGCGTGGCCACAGTGTAGGCATGTGGGAACTGGCCTCACCACTGGCCTCTTGAGGCCACCCTGGTTGCGCTCCTGATTAGACCAGGTATGTGTCTCATACGAGGTCTGCTCAGATGAGGTGGACATTTGGAGTCATTAGCAACTTCATTTTGGTTTCCAGTTAGAGTTCAGTATGGCAGCAACCGCACATCATCCAACCATAACTGCCCCCTGTCTTTGCTTACTTCGAGTTTTCAAAGACTAGTTGCCACCGGGCCAATGTCAGCTGAGGAAAATTGGAACTTGCTTTGAACGTGACAACCAACTTAATTCGAACTTCAATCACTTGAACTTGATCCGATAACATGTCTCCTCAAATCTGCATCTTCCTCCAGGAATCAACCTTGATCAGTGTTGAAATTACCAAAGGCCACCTTGCTTGCTTGGTCGTCTAGCCATGCTATGCTGTGCTGCTATGCTGGCTGCTATGCTGCTATGCTGTTATGCTGCTATGCTGCTATGCTGTGCTGCTATGCTGGCCATGCTATGCTGGCTGCTATGCTGCTATGCTGCTATGCTGCTATGCTGCTATGCTGTGCTGCTATGCTGGCCATGCTATGCTGGCCATGCTATGCTGTGCTGCTATGCTGGCTGCTATGCTGCTATGCTGCTATGCTGCTATGCTGCTATGCTGTGCTGCTATGCTGGCCATGCTATGCTGTGCTACTATGCTGGCCATGCTATGCTGTGCTGTGGGTGTGCGTGTTCGCACTAACTTCATAGTGTGGTCATGCATTTGAGCTTTGCTACGTTTAAGGCGCAACATATCACTAGAAGATACTTATCCGTGTTATGTGTTTGTGCTTACATTAGTAAACACTAGCGTTGTAGAAGAAAGTGATTAAAATATCATGTTGACGTGCCGAAAGGTGAAGCGTAAAAGCACATAACCACACAGGCATCATCAAAGGGAAAATATGGTTTGGTCCAAACCATCGGTATAAATGCCAAATGTTCTCGATTCTGACTATTATAAGGCAGGCATGCAAGCCAGTTCTTGCATTAAAAAAAAAAGTTCCGGGTAAGACTGGATTTGCAACGTTAACATGAACCTCAGGGATGAAATTTGCACTTTGTTTGCGGCAATACATGAACATTGACATACGAAATATTTCCAAAACAAATGCGACAATTTGTAAGAATGATTAGTTATTATTGTAGTTCACGTGCATAGGGAACACGTGTACAATAGCTGAATGATGCGAACACTGACACTAATCTAAAAAACCTTTTACCGCTACCCTTATGCCCCACACCATCTGTAACAGAGAACCATCTGACGCTCGAGGGTGAGTATTTCAATGCACCGCACTAGTCCACCAACGGAGAGGATGCGGGTTCACGCCCCAACCCGCCACGGCTCTTCTTTGGTGGCCAATCGGCGCGAGAGGCTAGCTACGCTGTGTGACAGAGGTGGTCGTCACGCCATTAACAAAGCACAAACAGAACAATTAGTAACCCTCTAGCGCACCGACATCCTCTCCGCAGACTGGAGGACTACCTGGTGGACGCTGGAGGTTCTCCTAGACAAAACATTATCATCACAACGTGGCGATCTGGGTCCACATTTCTGAGTGAGTGACATCCATGGTGAAATAATGATACTGGTCATGATTTGCTTAGTATGCGATGATCTATGTTGCATCTCACGGTTGCATGTTGCTCCAATTACACCACCCTTCGTTTATGAAACGTGAGTTCATTTCTGATGAGAAACTGTTCGGATCAGAGTCCGAAGGTGGGTTGTCGGCTTTATTTCAAAACTATTTAAACGAACTACTCCATCTTTGTGGAAATGAAGGCATCCAATGACATCTTAACCCGCGCACGTCCGGGAGAAGATATCTTCCCCTCCGGTTTTTCCTCATTTGCCGTCAAACTAATCGGGTTAGCAAGGCAAAACCTCGCATAGCTGTCCATTGGTCTTTTCCACATGTCCTCATACATTTTTAACCCTGGGTCATCTCAAGTCAGGTCGCCAGGTCGGGCGAAGTGACCCAACTACACTCAGAATTCTAGGTGGCATAACTTCCACGATAATTGGGCGATTTATTTCAAACTTATAAACACGTCATGATCTCATCAGGTACCATAATATGTATATCGTTTTTCTCGTAGCATTGACCTTAGGTCAGGTCGCGGCCATGGCTTCCCCATTATAGGGCTATGGTAAAATATACAAATGTTTCCTGGTTACATATTTGCACTCCGAATGATCTCACAACGATTGTGGCATGTAGATGGAAGCTATGCTCAATGCTATATAAATATCATAGGGATGGCCTGCACTTCTCCGAGAAGGGGGTCCATTTGTTAGGCAAAGTGTATGAGCATGTCCTTCAGGGAAACTAGGAAATGGGGTGGGGAGAGATGAAATTGCATTGCCAACTCAGGAATATTCCAATAGTGTCTGCCAAGGCAATAGAACCTCAAAGTCAGCAAATAGGGACAGAGTAGTTCAAGGAGGCAGAGTGATAGTTCATCTAGTGATAAAAGAACTCCTCAGCATGAAAAAGCCAAAGGTGGTTATGGAGCATTTGTTAAGTGTATGATTTACTTCCAGTGGACCAATTGTGATAGAAACTTTACTCAGCTTGTAGAAACTAAAGAACGTTTTACTGTCCCCATTACAGATCCTAGCTAAATCCAGTTCTTTTGCTCGCTTTGCTGCTCTGGTTTTTTGCTTCACAGTTCTTCTATCTTTTCGATACACCTTTAAATTAACGACGATTTGGAGCTTCTTTAAACACTCAAGCTTCTTTAAAGTGCAGTTTCCTTAGCCTTAATTGCTTTTATCAAGTCTGGTGTAAGCCATGCATGCTCAGAGTATTCGATCCAAATTTGATGAGTTCAAGTGTTATGTTGCTGAGGAGGAACCATATTTTGTTTCCATTACGGAGGCATGGGTCAGTGAAGGGCATTTTTGAGATAATTTGCAGGATTATGAGATCCAGGGATACAACCTGTTTTCGTGCAATAGGGGTCCAGAAAAGAAAGTGGGTGGTGTAATGCTCTATGTAAATAGCTTATTCAGTTCTCAAAAAGTAGCAGGTGGGGATAAAAATGGGTCTGTGGAGTCCATTTGGCTTCATGTCACTGTGGGAAAAGGCAACAGCAATACACTGAGAATAGGAGCTTTCTACCGATCAGAATCCCTGCCACATTCTCAGCAACTGGAGCTTGATAAGGTAATTTGTGAGGAAATCAGTAGAAACTTTCAGAGGAAGTGCCTTATTCTTGGTGACTTTAATCTAAAAGGATATGAAAATGCTGGTGTTGGCTCCCCATCATGCAAAATGTTTAGGAAATACCTTGAAGAGGACCTGTTCTTATTCCAATTTGCATCGGAACCTACCAGGCATGGCTCATTCTTGGACCTTGTATTCTCGAATTTAAGTGACTTGGTTCAAGATTTAACTGTAGGAGAAACTCTGGGAAGAAGTGACCATGACATACTTAGATTCAAGGCACATGTAGGAGATATTATTAGGGATAATTTGGTAAAGATTCCAAATTTCAACAGAACAGACTTTGACTGCATGAGAGCGGCTTTAAGTGCCATCAGATGGGAAGACGAATTCTCCAATTTAAATGCCTGTGAAATGTGGGAAAAGTTCAAATCTAACTTGAAGGACATTAGGACATTGAAGGACATTAGACATGTCCCCCAAAAGCAAAGACGCAAAAGAAGGGTAGGAAAGCCAGCATGGCGTACACCAGACTTGATAAAAGCAATTAAGGCTAAGGAAACTTAGCCACTTAGAGTGTTTAAAGAAGCTTCAAATGTCGTTAATCTAAAGGTGTATCGAAAAGAGAGAGAAACTGTGAAACAAAAACCAGAGCAGCAAAGCGAGCAAAATAACTGGATTTAGCTAGGATCTGTAATGGGGACAGTAAAACGTTCTTTAGTTTCTACAAGCTGAGTAAAGTTTCTATCACAATTTGTCCACTGGAAATAAATGGGACTACATAGGGTGAGGATAGTGAGATGGTTGAAGAGCTGAGCAAGCAGTTTAAAATCAGTGTTTACATTGGAAGATATGACCAATCTGCCGACCATACACCATAGTTCAGTGACATGTTATCTGATAAATGATGTTGATTTCATTGATAATGATGTTGTTTAGAATCATATCAGGAAAATAAAGCCAAACAAGGCAGCAGGACCTGATGAAGTTTATGCTGGGGTATTGCGGGAAGCTGGAAAGAAACTGGCATTTCTACTTAGTATAATATTTTGTAGATCAGTTTCACAAAATGAAATTCCAACCCATTGGAAAAGGGCAAATGTAGTTCCTAATTTCAAGAAAGGAGAAAGAGGGAAAGTTGAAAACCATAGGCCAGTAAGTCTGACATCCCTACTCTACAAGGTACTCGAATCAATTATCAAGGATAGAATAGTTAGTTATTTAGAAGGAAACAGATTGATTCAAGATACTCAACATGGGTTTAGGAAAGGACGGTCGTGACTCACAAATCTCTTGGACTTTTCGAACTTCGCCACAGAACAATTTGATCAGGGAAATCAGGTTGATGTAACATATGTTGACCTTAGTAAGGCCTTTGACAAGGTACCCCAAAAACGGTTAATGATACAGCTTCAGGCCCATGGTATTCCAGGTAGCATCTTAAAATGGATACAGTTGTGGCTTTCAGATAGACAACAGAGAGTGATGCTAAATGGTACAAAGTCATCATGGCAAAACGATCTTAGTGGAGTCCCCCAGTGGTCAGTACTGGGGCCACTACTGTTCATTATATTTGTAAATAGCATTGCAAGTGACCTAAGCAGTAAAGTTTTGAAATTTGCGGATGATTTGAAGGTCTTTAGGGCAATAACAGGTGAAAATGAGCATATCTCGCTGCAAAAAGACTTAGACGAACTTGTGAAGTGGTCCGAAGAATGGCAAATTTAATTTAATTTTGGTAAGTGCAAAATCATGGATGTACGTGAGCAGCATATGAAGGCTCCATACTTGATGGGTGGCCAAGTGCTATGAGTGACTTAACAGGAGAAGGATTTAGGTGTTATTCTAAACACAAAGTTTGGGGCATCAGAACAGAACAAGGAAGCCAGAAGGAAGGCACTGAGAATGCTCGGGCCAATAAATAGGAATGCATCATACAGAAGTGAGGACGTAATCAGGAAGCTTTACTGTGCATATGTCAGGCCACATTTGGAATACTGCATCCAAGCTTGGTCTCCTAGCTATGAAAAAGATTGTTGGCTTTTAGAAAGAGTACAAAAGAGGGCTACAAAAATGGTTAATGGTATGAGCAACCTGGCATATGAGGAAAGATTGAACAAATTGAATATGTTTTCACTTAGATATAGAAGGCTGAGAGGAGATCTCATCGAGGTCTTCAGATTTTTCCATGGTCTGGAGAGGGGATATCTTGGGGAAATGTTTGAATTTAATAGAAATGATGCAATTAAAGGCCATAAATTCAAAATTAAAGTTAACCACAGCAGAACAAGGTTAAGGCAGACTTTCTTCACCAACAGGGTAGTAGAACACTGGAACCAGCTGCCAGAAAACATTGTCAGTAGCAGCACATTGAACATCTCTAAAAACAGCATAGACAATCATTATAAGAATAGAGGGCTTGCTTTTCAGTATTACAGGGAGAGCTCATTGACAGATTCGGTTGGCAACTGGTTCAGTGTACAGAGTGCAACCAAGAAGGGCCCTTGTGGCTTATAGTTGCACTAACCTTGTATGTCTTTATTATACATATATATACATATATATACATATATATATATATGTATATATATATATATATATATATATATATATATATATATATATATATATATATATATATATATACGCGTATATATACATATATATATACATATATATATGTATATATATGTATATATACGTATATATAGAGAGATAGAAAGACATATTTTATTCATGTCATTCACAATTGATTCGTGGCTATTATGGCATCCCGTCAAATGGACACAACAACAGATAAGAAAAGGTCAAAATCACAGAATAAAGATAAAAATAAATATAATACAGCAAGTCGAGCAGTCAATCAGTCCGGCATGGGCGGCACGTCAAGCAGGTACTGCCGTGGGTGGCGACCAAAGATCGACACGGGAAAACACGTCAACTCAGGTGGCAGTGAGTTGTACATATATGGTGCTCTGGAACTAAAACGTCTCTTCTCCATCTCGGTGTTGGAGCGGGGGACATGCAAGGTATGGTCTTGACTGGTGTTCCGGTCACGAATCTCCGCCATTGTGGTGAGATCGTGAGCCACATATATATGGCTCACGATCTATATTTATGCATAAATTCATATGTATATATGTATACATATATAAATGTATATATATACATATGTATATACACATACACATATGAATATATATACATATGAATATATGTATAAATATATATCGTGGGCCATATATATATATATATATATATATATATATATATATATATATATATATATATATATATATATATATATATATATATATATATATATATATATATATATACATTACATATGTATATATATACATTTATATATGTATGCATATATACATATGAATTTATGCATAAATATAGATCGTGAGCCATATATATGTGGCTCACGATCTCACCACAATGGCGGAGATTCGTGACCGGAACACCAGTCAAGACCATACCTTGCATGTCCCCCGCTCCAGCACCGAGATGGAGAAGAGACGTGTTAGTTCCAGAGCACCATATATGTACAACTCACTGCCACCTGAGTTGACGTGTTTTCCCGTGTCGATCTTTGGTGTATATTATATGTATATGGTGTATATTATATATATATATATATATATATATATATATATATATATATATATATATACGCATGTATGTATGTATGTGTGCGTGTGTGTGGGTGTGTACGTGTGTGCGTATTTATGCCTACGCGTATGTGTATTTGCGTAATCACCATGATGCATTTGTTTTGCAGCCGATATTCTGAACAGCCACCCAGGAATGTACTGTCACTACGAACCGCTAATGGACTTCGGAATCCATAGAGTGCGCCACGGGAAGCAAATGGAAAAGGCCCTGATGAATGTTCGACTTCTCATGAACTGTGACTACAGCAAGATGGGTACGAGATGGAAATATTCAGCCTGTCATGTAATTGTGCCCTTGATTCAGTTTGCATCCACATGTAGATCCATGCGCTAGGCTCCCACCTCTCCCCTGTGACTCATGACCAGGTCATTTTCCGAACTGCCTCCCACACCCTCCAATGCGCTCCACTCGCGCTTCCCCTTCCCCTTCTCACCTTTCCTCTCACGCCCTTCCTCCCTTCATCCTTTCCGTCGTTCCATTCACATGCATGCCTCTCTCCCTCCCTCTCTCTCTCTCTTTCTCTTCCTTTCTATACCTCCCTCTCTCTCTCTCTCTCTGTGTGTGCATATATGTAAATATATAAATTCTTGTACATCTATGTATATTAGCCTGTGTCGATAATTTTCAAAGTAGTGTTATCAAAAACGGCTACTGTTTTTATTTTGCCTTGATGTGTGCCTAACAATTTGGCATAAAATCAGGTCGCTGGGCGATCGGCAATTTTTTCTGAAAATACGTTTCAAAAGGACCCTGTTTTCGACATTCGTCGCCATATTAACTGTGGGAACTAATTCAGGTAAGTGGGACAAATATACCTCTTTTTGATCGTCTCGACGATCTGAGTCGATTGAAAGCAGCGGTATTGAGGAAACATCGATAGTTAATATAATATCGGCTATTTAATGTCTTCTAATGCAAATGTCCATTTCAGGGCATACATGGAATTCTGAGGTTTAAACAAGTAAATATCATGATACAGCAGCGGTTAACCCACATTTACTCGTTTGAAGACTTCAGCATCACACACTGGGCATGACAATTTAGACAAAGTTTCAGATTTATTCGATGTTTGAACTACATAGCAGCATAATTGAGGGAGGCTACTTTGTACGCACGTGCCTCACATGTCAAATACCCACCTATTCGTTGCATATTGAGACATTCATATAGCCTTTCCACATCACGTTAAGATAAAAATAAGATACGTTGGTGATAAAAATAAGTAAATTCTCCTTGATTATTGAAATTCGCCGTGACCACCATGGGACCATCGATGCCTATTTTTTCCCAAAGGGACACATGTCAGACATCAATCAATGAACACTGGTATATCCAAGACAGACATCGCGCGTGAGCATTGCTCACAGAGAAATGGTGTTCTAAGCACTTCTCTGTAGCGATGTCAGAGCGCCAATTCGCTGTTGAACGTATCAGGTGCATCCACGGCACCTGATGTGTCCGTCCCAGGCGAACTTCGAAACTAAATGAGACCGCGGAGAGTCTCCAGGGGTTGATATCCTGGGACGGCGCCTTCAAGCCGGCCCTCACGTGCCGCACGCCAAGCTCCGAACATGATGGCTATGTGGACATGCCAATATCAGTTCCACAGTTTCCGGTGCACGGTCAGTCAGTTGAACGATGCGTAAAGCAGGTGTCGCCAGCTGCAAAAATGGTACCCGGAAAGGAGAGGAGGGACGGCTACGTCCAGGCTGACTACATGCACCGGCAACTTTTGCCCGTGCTAGCAACTAAGAGGGACGTGGAGAATATGCTAAAACAACTGAGCGTTCCATGTAAGCTAGAACTGGGGTACTCTATGCCGCCCAGTCAGTTGTGCTTCGCACCTTCGCCCGATGTTTGCCTTGGATATACTAGTGTTCATTGATTGATATCTGAAATGTGTCCCTTTGGGGAAAATATGCATCGATGATCCCATGGTAATCACGGCGAATTTCAATAGAAGTATGCTAACTCATAGAAACTAATGAAGCTAATGTGTTAGTTGACACCTTCAAATGAGCACGTGCAGAAATCGCGGCTGTATCATTATTTTTACTTATTTAAACCTAAAAGTTCCTTGTATGCCCTGAAATGGACATTTGCTGGTGTATTCGAAATCATTAGATGGGCGATATTTTTTAACTATCGATTTTTCGACAATACCGCGTTGTTTCAATCGACTCAACTAGTCGAGACGATAAAAAGAGATACTGTCTGACCCACTTATCTGGATTGGTTCTCACAGCCAATACGACGTCGAATGTCGAAAAGTGAGTATTTTAAAACTCATGTTGAGAAAAATGCCGATTGCCCAGCGATATAATATTTAAGCTAAATTATTAGGCACATACCAAAGCAAAGAAAAAACAGTAGCCGATTTTGCAAACACCATTTCGAAAATTCTCAATACAGGCTGTATGCCAATATCCATATGTATGCCAATATCCATATATCTCTCTTTCCTTCATTAAATATTGCAGCATTTTGTTCAAGTTTAGGCACCGTCCGTCAGAATGTTCCGTAGCCATGGACCTTTCGTGGCCGTTCTAAGTTCAGCTTGCTCATTCACCCGCATAAATGCTTCAATAAAATGCTATGACGGGTCTTAGAATCGAAGCTGTCCAGAAAGTTGCCTTATCTACACAAATTATCTGTGTACAGCTAGGCATACACTGTATATATTGTGAGTATTACAATCATACCTGATGTGGATATTCGCATCCTAATTTATGTCGGTATTTGTAGAGTACCTTATAAAGGCATGCATATCGTACCATACATGGGTAATATTGCTGTGCATTGTGCTCGTATTCTTATCATTAGGGTGTTTTATGAACGTACGCAGCATTGCAACACTCAGTGTCGATGTGAAAATTCCCCTGGAAGGTTTGGAACGGGGCCGTCACCGGTGACTTGGCCCCTCCATTACAGGAGGCTACATCCGCTACAGCCGGCACCACCACTACGTGTTGAACCACAACTGGCGCTTATGGCGCTACTGCGACAGCGGTCGGCGTCCCTTCTGCTGGCAGCCGGCCTTCCTGTCGCACTTCTGTCGGCTGTTCCCGTTCCAGACGACGAAGACGGTGCGGCTGACGCTGAACGCCACGGCGCCACTGCTAGCCAGCCAGCCGCGGCTGCGAGCGCTGCTGCTGGTACGCGACCCGCGCGGCACCATGCAGTCGCGCAGCCAGCGCCGCTTCTGCTCCGGTCACGACGACTGCCAGAGCGTAGCCGTACTGTGTGCCGACATGGAACAGGACTACTGGGCGGCACGTCAGCTGGCCACGCGCTACACCTCCAGTCGGGTCAGGTGAGGGACACATCACACACTACACCTCCAGTCGCATCAGGTGAGGGACACATCACACACTACACCTCCAGTCGGGTCAGGTGAGGGACACATCACACACTACACCTCCAGTCGCATCAGGTGAGGGACACATCACACACTACACCTCCAGTCGGGTCAGGTGAGGGACACATCACACACTACACCTCCAGTCGCATCAGGTGAGGGACACATCACACACTACACCTCCAGCCGGGTCAGGTGAGGGACACATCACACACTACACCTCCAGTCGCATCAGGTGAGGGACACATCACACACTACACCTCCAGTCGCATCAGGCGAGGGACACATCACACACTACACCTACAGTCGCATCAGATGGGAAACACATCACACACTACACCTCCAGTCGCATCAGGTGAGGGACACATCACACACTACACCTCCAGTCGGGTCAGGTGAGGGACACATCACACACTACACCTCCAGTCGCATCAGGTGAGGGACACATCACACACCACAAGTAGTCGGTTCAGATTGGTGACACAACACACCCTACACCTCCAGTCGTGTCAGGTTGGAAAGACATCACACACTACACCTCCAGTCGTGTCAGATGGGAAACACATCACACACTACACCTCCAGCCGGGTCAGGTGGGAGACACATCACACACTACACCTCCAGTCGCATCAGGTGAGGGACACATCACACACTACACCTCCAGTCGCATCAGGTGAGGGACACATCACACACCACAAGTAGTCGGTTCAGATTGGTGACACAACACACCCTACACCTCCAGTCGTGTCAGGTTGGAAAGACATCACACACTACACCTCCAGTCGTGTCAGATGGGAAACACATCACACACTACACCTCCAGCCGGGTCAGGTGGGAGACACATCACACACTACACCTCCAGTCGGGTCAGGTGGGAGACACATCACACACCACAAGTAGTCGGTTCAGATTGGTGACACAACACACCCTACACCTCCAGTCGTGTCAGGTTGGAAACACATCACACACTACACCTCCAGTCGGGTCAGCTGAGGGACACACCACACACTACACCTCCAGTCGGGTCAGGTTGGAAACACATCACACACTACACCTCCAGTCGGGTCAGCTGAGGGACACATCACACACTACACCTCCAGTCGGGTCAGCTGAGGGACACACCACACACTACACCTCCAGTCGGGTCAGGTGAGGGACGCATCACACACTACACCTCCAGTCGGGTCAGGTGAGGGACACATCACACACTACACCTCCAGTCGGGTCAGATGGGAAACACATCACACACTACACCTCCAGTCGGGTCAGATGGGAAACACATCACACACTACACCTCCAGTCGGGTCAGATGGGAGACACATCACACACTACACCTCCAGTCGGCTCAGGTGAGGGACACACCACACATTACACCTCCAGTCGGGTCAGGTGGGAGACACATCACACACTACACCTACAGTCGGGTCAGATGGGAGACACATCACACACTACACCTCCAGTCGGGTGAAGTGAGGGACGCATCACACACTACACCTACAGTCGAGTCAGATGGGAGACACAGCACACACTACACCTCCAGTCGGGTCAGCTGAGGGACACATCACACACTACACCTCCAGTCGGGTCAGGTTGGAAACACATCACACACTACACTTCCAGTCGGGTCAGATGGGAGATACATCACACACTGCACCTACAGTCGGGTCAGATGGGAGACACATCACACACTACACCTCCAGTCGGGTCAGGTGAGGGACACATCACACGTTACACCTACAGTCGGGTCAGATGGGAGACACATCACACACTACACCTCCAGTCGGGTCAGGTGAGGGACACATCACACATTACACCTACAGTCGGATCAGGTGGGAGACACATCACACACTACACCTCCAGTCGGGTCAGGTGAGGGACACATCACACACTACACCTCCAGTCGTGTCAGGTGGGAGACACATCACACACTACACCTCCAGTCGGATCAGGTGGGAGACACATCACACACTACACCTCCAGTCGGGTCAGGTGAGGGACACATCACACACTACACCTCCAGTCGGGTCAGATGGGAGACACATCACACACTACAACTCCAGTCGGGTCAGGTTGGAAATACATCACACACTACATTTCCAGTCGGGTCAGATGGGAGACACATCACACACTACACCTACAGTCGGGTCAGATGGGAGACACATCACACACTACACCTCCAGTCAGGTCAGGTTGGAAACACATCACACACTACACTTCCAGTCGGGTGAAGTGAGGGACGCATCACACACTACACCTACAGTCGGATCAGGTGGGAGGCACATCACATACTACACCTCCAGTTGGGTCAGGTGAGGGACACACCACACACTACACCTCCAGTCGGGTCAGGTTGGAAACACATCACACACTACACCTCCAGCCGGGTCAGGTGAGGGACACATCACACACTACACCTCCAGTCGGGTCAGGTTGGAAACACATCACACACTACATTTCCAGTCGGGTCAGATGGGAGACACATCACACACTGCACCTACAGTCGGATCAGGTGGGAGACACATCACACACTACACCTCCAGTCGGGTCAGGTGAGGGACACACCACACACTACACCTCCAGTCGGGTCAGGAGAGGTGCACATCACACACTACATCTCCAGTCGGGTCAGATGGGAGACACATCACACACTACACCTCCAGTCGGGTCAGGTTGGAAACACATCACACACTACACCTCCAGTCGGGTCAGGTGGGAGACACATCACACACTACACCTCCAGTCGGGTGAAGTGAGGGACGCATCACACACTACACCTCCAGTCTGGTCAGGTTGGAAACACATCACACACTACACCTCCAGTCGGGTCAGGTTGGAAACACATCACACACTACATTTCCAGTCGGGTCAGATGGGAGACACATCACACACTGCACCTACAGTCCGGTCAGATAGGAGACACATCACACACTACACCTCCAGTCAGGTCAGGTTGGAAACACATCACACACTACACTTCCAGTCGGGTGAAGTGAGGGACGCATCACACACTACACCTCCAGTCTGGTCAGATGGGAGAGACACCACACACTACATCTCCAGTCGGGTCAGGTGAGGGACACACCACACACTACATCTACAGTCGGGTCAGATGGGAGAGACACCACACACTACACCTCCAGTCGGGTCAGATGGGAGACACATCACACACTACACCTCCAGTCGGGTCAGGTTGGAAACACATCACACACTACATTTCCAGTCGGGTCAGATGGGAGACACATCACACACTACACCTACAGTCGGGTCAGATGGGAGACACATCACACACTACACCTCCAGTCTGGTCAGGTGAGGGACACACCACCCACTACACCTCCAGTCGGGTCAGATGGGAGACACATCACACACTACACCTCCAGTCGGGTCAGGTGAGGGACACATCACACACTACACCTCCAGTCGGATCAGGTGGGAGACACATCACACACTACACCTCCAGTCGGGTGAAGTGAGGGACGCATCACACACTACACCTACAGTCGGATCAGCTGAGGGACACACCACACACTACACCTCCAGTCGGGTCAGGTGGGAGACACATCACACACTACACCTCCAGACGGGTCAGATAGGGGACACATCACACACTACACCTCCAGTCGGGTCAGGTTGGAAACACATCATACACTACATTTCCAGTCGGGTCAGATGGGAGATACATCACACACTACACCTACAGTCGGGTCAGATGGGAGACACATCACACACTACACCTCCAGTCTGGTCAGGTGAGGGACACACCACCCACTACACCTCCAGTCGGGTCAGATGGGAGACACATCACACACTACACCTCCAGTCGGGTCAGGTGAGGGACACATCACACACTACACCTCCAGTCGGATCAGGTGGGAGACACATCACACACTACACCTCCAGTCGGGTGAAGTGAGGACGCATCACACACTACACCTACAGTCGGATCAGGTGGGAGACACATCACACACTACACCTCCAGTCGGGTGAAGTGAGGGACGCATCACACACTACACCTCCAGTCGGGTCAGATGGGAGACACATCACACACTACACCTCCAGTCGGGTGAAGTGAGGGACGCATCACACACTACACCTACAGTCGGGTCAGATGGGAGACACAGCACACACTACACCTCCAGTCGGGTCAGCTGAGGGACACACCACACACTACACCTCCAGTCGGGTCAGGTGGGAGACACATCACACACTACACCTCCAGACGGGTCAGATGGGAGACACATCACACACTACACCTCCAGTCGGGTCAGGTTGGAAACACATCACACACTACATTTCCAGTCGGGTTAGATGGGAGACACATCACACACTACACCTACAGTCGGGTCAGATGGGAGACACATCACACACTACACCTCCAGTCTGGTCAGGTCAGGGACACACCACACACTACATCTCCAGTCGGGTCAGGTGGGAGACACATCACACACTACACCTCCAGACGGGTCAGATGGGAGACACATCACACACTACACCTCCAGTCGGGTCAGGTTGGAAACACATCACACACTACACTTCCAGTCGGGTCAGATGGGAGACACATCACACACTACACCTCCAGTCGGGTCAGATGGGAGACACATCACACACTACACCTCCAGTCGGGTCAGGTGAGGGACACATCACACACTACACCTCCAGTCGGGTCAGGTGGGAGACACATCACACACTACACCTCCAGTCGGGTGTGGACACATCACACACTACACCTCCAGTCGGGTCAGATGGGAGACACATCACACACTACACCTCCAGTCGGGTGAAGTGGGGACACATCACACACTACACCTCCAGTCGGGTCAGGTGAGGGACACATCACACACTACACCTCCAGTCGGGTCAGGTGGGAGACACATCACACACTACACCTCCAGTCGGGTCAGATGGGAGACACATCAAGGTAGGACACATCACACACTACACCTCCAGTCGGATCAGGTGGGAGACACATCACACACTACACCTCCAGTCGGGTGAAGTGAGGGACGCATCACACACTACACCTCCAGTCGGGTCAGGTGGGAGACACATCACACACTACACCTCCAGTCGGGTGAAGTGAGGGACGCATCACACACTACACCTCCAGTCGGGTCAGATGGGAGACACATCACACACTACACCTCCAGTCGGGTCAGACATCACACACTACACTACAGTCGGGTCAGATGGGAACACCACACACTACACCTCCAGTCGGGTCAGCTGAGGGACACACCACACACTACACCTCCAGTCGGGTCAGGTGGGAGACACATCACACACTACACCTCCAGACGGGTCAGATGGGAGACACATCACACACTACACCTCCAGTCGGGTCAGGTTGGAAACACATCACACACTACACCTCCAGTCGGGTTAGATGGGAGACACATCACACACTACACCTACAGTCGGGTCAGATGGGAGACACATCACACACTACACCTCCAGTCTGGTCAGGTCAGGGACACACCACACACTACATCTCCAGTCGGGTCAGGTGGGAGACACATCACACACTACACCTCCAGACGGGTCAGATGGGAGACACATCACACACTACACCTCCAGTCGGGTCAGGTTGGAAACACATCACACACTACACTTCCAGTCGGGTCAGATGGGAGATACATCACACACTGCACCTACAGTCGGGTCAGATGGGAGACACATCACACACTACACCTCCAGTCGGGTCAGGTGAGGGACACATCACACAATACTCCTACAGACGGGTGAAGTGAGGGTCACATCACACACTACACCTCCAGTCGGGTCAGGTGGGGACACATCACACACTACACCTCCAGTCGGTCAGGTGGGAGACCCACATCACACACTACACCTCCAGTCGGGTCAGGTGGGAGACACACACACACTACACCTCCAGTCGGGTCAGGTGAGGGACACATCACACACTACACCTCCAGTCGGGTCAGGTGGGAGACACATCACACACTACACCTCCAGTCGGGTCAGGTGGGAGACACATCACACACTACACCTCCAGTCGGGTCAGGTGAGGTGCACATCACACACTACACCTACAGTCGGGTCAGCTGAGGGACACACCACACACTACACCTCCAGTCGAGTCAGGTGGGAGACACATCACACACTACACCTCCAGACGGGTCAGATAGGAGACACATCACACACTACACCTCCAGTCGGGTCAGGTTGGAAACACATCACACACTACATTTCCAGTCGGGTCAGATGGGAGATACATCACACACTACACCTACAGTCGGGTCAGATGGGAGACACATCACACACTACACCTCCAGTCTGGTCAGGTGAGGGACACACCACCCACTACACCTCCAGTCGGGTCAGATGGGAGACACATCACACACTACACCTCCAGTCGGGTCAGGTGAGGGACACATCACACACTACACCTCCAGTCGGATCAGGTGGGAGACACATCACACACTACACCTCCAGTCGGGTGAAGTGAGGGACGCATCACACACTACACCTACAGTCGGATCAGGTGGGAGACACATCACACACTACACCTCCAGTCGGGTGAAGTGAGGGACGCATCACACACTACACCTCCAGTCGGGTCAGATGGGAGACACATCACACACTACACCTCCAGTCGGGTCAGATGGGAGACACATCACACACTACACCTCCAGTCGGGTCAGGTGGGAGACACATCACACACTACACCTCCAGTCGGGTCAGATGGGAGACACATCACACACTACACCTCCAGTCGGATCAGATGGGAGACACATCACACACTACACCTCCAGTCGGGTCAGGTGAGGGACACATCACACACTACACCTCCAGTCGGATCAGATGGGAGACACATCACACACTACACCTCCAGTCGGGTAGAAGTGAGGGACGCATCACACACTACACCTCCAGTCGGGTCAGATGGGAGACACATCACACACTACACCTCCAGTCGGGTGAAGTGAGGGACGCATCACACACTACACCTACAGTCGGGTCAGATGGGAGACACAGCACACACTACACCTCCAGTCGGGTCAGCTGAGGGACACACCACACACTACACCTCCAGTCGGGTCAGGTGGGAGACACATCACACACTACACCTCCAGACGGGTCAGATGGGAGACACATCACACACTACACCTCCAGTCGGGTCAGGTTGGAAACACATCACACACTACATTTCCAGTCGGGTTAGATGGGAGACACATCACACACTACACCTACAGTCGGGTCAGATGGGAGACACATCACACACTACACCTCCAGTCTGGTCAGGTCAGGGACACACCACACACTACATCTCCAGTCGGGTCAGGTGGGAGACACATCACACACTACACCTCCAGACGGGTCAGATGGGAGACACATCACACACTACACCTCCAGTCGGGTCAGGTTGGAAACACATCACACACTACACTTCCAGTCGGGTCAGATGGGAGATACATCACACACTGCACCTACAGTCGGGTCAGATGGGAGACACATCACACACTACACCTCCAGTCGGGTCAGGTGAGGGACACATCACACAATACTCCTACAGACGGGTGAAGTGAGGGTCACATCACACACTACACCTCCAGTCGGGTCAGGTGGGAGACACATCACACACTACACCTCCAGTCGGGTCAGGTGAGGTGCACATCACACACTACACCTACAGTCGGGTCAGCTGAGGGACACACCACACACTACACCTCCAGTCGAGTCAGGTGAGGTGCACATCACACACTACACCTCCAGTCGGGTCAGGTGGGAGACACATCACACACTACACCTCCAGTCGGGTCAGGTTGGAAACACATCACACACTACACCTCCAGTCGGGTCAGATGGGAGACACATCACACACTACACCTACAGTCGGGTCAGATGGGAGACACATCACACACTACACCTCCAGTCGGGTCAGGTGAGGAACACATCACACACTACACCTCCAGTCGGGTCAGGTGAGGGACACATCACACACTACACCTCCAGTCGGGTCAGGTTGGAAACACATCACACACTACACCTCCAGTCGGGTCAGATGGGAGACACATCACACACTACACCTCCAGTCGGGTCAGATGGGAGACACAACACACACTACATCTCCAGTCGGGTCAGATTGGAGACACATCACACACTACACCTCCAGACGGGTGAAGTGAGGGACGCATCACACACCACAAGTAGTCGGTTCAGATTGGTGACACAACACACACTACACCTCCAGTCAGGTCAGGTTGGAAACACATCACACACTACACTTCCAGTCGGGTGAAGTGAGGGACGCATCACACACTACACCTCCAGTCGGGTCAGATGGGAGACACAACACACACTACACCTCCAGTCGGGTCAGGTTGGAATCACATCACACACTACACCTCCAGTCGGGTCAGATGGGAGACACATCACACACTACACCTCCAGCCGGGTCAGATTGGAGACACATCACACACTACACCTCCAGACGGGTCAGGTGGGAGACACATCACACACTACACCTACAGTCGGATCAGATGGGAGACACATCACACACTACACCTCCAGTCTGGTCAGGTGAGGGACACATCACAAACTACAACTCCATTATAGGTCAATTGAGGGACACATCACACACTACACCTCCAGTCGGATCAGGTGAGGGACACATCACACACTACACCTCCAGTCGGGTCAGTTGGGAGATACACATTAAGACGGTTCAGGTGGGAGATACACCTGCATTCGCGTCAGGTGGGAGATACACCTCCAGTCGGGTCAGATGGGAGATACACTTCCAGTCGGGTTAGCTGGGAGATATACCTGCAGTCGGTTCAGGTGGGAGATACACGTCCAGTCGGTTCAGGTCGGAGATATCCGTCCAGACGAGCCAGGTGGGAGATACACCTACAATCCGGTCAAGTGGGATATGCACCTCCAGCCGGGTCAGATGGGAGATACACCTGCATTCGGGTCAGGTGGGAGATACGCCTCCAGTCTGGTTAGATGGGAGATACACTTTCAGTCGGGTCAGGTGAGAGATATACTTGCAGTCGGTTCAGGTGGGAGATACACGTCCAGTCGGGTTAGGTGGGAGATACACCTGCATTCGGGTCAGGTGGGAGATACACCTCCAGTCTGGCCAGATGGAAGATACACTTTCAGTCGGGTTAGGTGGGAGAGATACCTGCAGTCGGTTCAGGTGGGAGATACACGTCCATTCAGGTCAGGTGGGAGATACACCTCCAGTCTGGCCAGATGGAAGATACACTTTCAGTCGGGTTAGGTAGGAGATATACCTGCAGTCGGTTCAGGTGGGAGATACACGTCCATTCAGGTCAGGTGGGAGATACACCTCCAGTCGGGTCAGGTGAGGGACAAGTGTGACAGTGCACGGCTCTGCTCTTGGTGGTAGACAACATAATAAAGGGTCATCTAGTGCTCCAGTGTAAGTTAGTTTGCACTTATTCTGCGAGAAATGTTCTTACTCGTAATCACAGTGATCCATCATACTTTGCGTTGAATTAAGGCGGGATGGAACGTCTTCGGTGGGGCAGCTGGCTGTATTATCTGATTTGGGAATGAAGGACCAGTGACATGAGTACGATCCCTAGCAGACTTTTCCTCGACCTTTACCTACGAGTAGGTTCTTTAGATCTGTTGTTCACCATGGAGTTTTGTCAGTTCACTCCCTTTGTCCATTTGTATGCCTTCGACTAAAGCGCAGTACTTTCCAACCGTGTAGGTTTGATGTATCATTTCGAAGAAAGTTGATTGTACAGTGTACACCGCAAACACATGCCGCACAATATATCAGAAAAGGCATACTTCCAAGACCAGGTCTTGCATGTATTGAATACGGTACCTGCAGATACATGTAGAATGCTGGTTTCAGAGTGGTGCGCTACGAGGACTTTTCACTGGGTCTCAACACGTCGGTGCCCGCTTTACTGAGCTTCATGGGACTGCAGAATCGACCATCGATACGCCAGTTCCTCAGCACACACACGACTGGCAAGAAAGGTGACGTGTCCAGGTGAGTCCAGCACGGCGTCCAATCACCAAACTGCTGGCTGTAGGCACAGCCGGTCACAGAAGCATCTTCCAGTGTACCTTCACTATGGCTGGCAACTGAGAACGTGGGCTACGCTGCTTCACAGCAATTAGTTATAGGAAATACTGCGCCGCTTCACACCTAGGCGGTGCATTACAGTCTGCCAGGCTGACCATGGCCAGTGTCAAAGGACGGAAATTCGTGTTGTGGTCGTCACCAGGCCGCACGCATTGTAGCCATGAATTTAGAGGCACGAATCTCTGCTGCTCCTTCCTTGCATGTCTCAGTCGGTCAAACAGCATTGGCAGTTGAGAGCAGGCTGCCAATGGACTTCTGTCACAAAAGAAACTATTGCTCGCCATGGATTTCGGACTTGCGGAGCACAGCATGCGCTGGAAAGGCTGTAAGGAACTTAGTTGCAAATGGTGTAGAACAACGGGATGGGGAGGTTTATAATGTCAGTGAAGAATTGTCTTGTCCCAAAATTATGGTAAAATTCGCAACTTTTACAGTTGCTTCATTAATTGAAATTGGTGGACAAATGGATTAACTACTTGCCTTATACTTAATCCATTTGTTACAACTTACGGCGAATTTCAATAATCAAGGAGAATTTACTTATTTTTATCACCAACGTATCTTATTTTTATCTTAACGTGATGTGGAAAGGCTATATGAATGTCTCAATATGCAACGAATAGGTGGGTATTTGACATGTGAGGCACGTGCGTACAAAGTAGCCTCCCTCAATTATGCTGCTATGTAGTTCAAACATCGAATAAATATGAAGCTTTGTCTAAATTTTCAAGCCCAGTGTGTGATGCTGAAGTCTTCAAACGAGTAAATGTGGGTTAACCGCTGCTGTATCATGATATTTACTTGTTTAAACCTCAGAATTCCTTGTATGCTCTGAAATGGACATTTGCATTAGAAGACATTAGATAGCCGGTATTCTATTAACTATCGATGTTTCCACAATACCGCTGCTTTCAATCGACTCAGATCGTCGAGACGATCAAAAAGAGGTATATTTGTCCCACTTATCTGAATTAGTTCCCACAGTTAATATGGCGACGAATGTCGAAAACAGGGTCCTTTTGAAACGCGTTGGCATAAATACGCACACACGTACACACCCACACACACGCACACATACATACATACATGCGTATATATATATATAGATATATATATATATATATATATATATATATATATATATATATATATATATATATATATATATATATATATATATATATATATATATATATATATATATATATATATATATATATATATATATATATATATATATATATATATATATATATATATATATATATATATATATATATATATATATATATGTATCTATATGTATATATATGTATATATATACATATATATATGTATACATATATATATCTTTAGTTATGTTTATATACATATGTATTCCTATATATATATATTCGTCTAAACCATTAGCCTTGCAATATATTTGTCTTTTGTTGTAATGTAACTAACGGTCTCCATCAGCAATGTACCACGCCATTAATAAAATTTGACCTGTAGTTGTTCATATTTGTTCTTCAAAACCTGGATACACTTTTGGGAATTTGCGTTGCTTAACACTCGCACGTCCGGAGGTCCGCGCCAACTTCGCATGTCCTGGGGGAGGCAGACATAAAGACATAAAGACATAAAAGGTTAGTGCAACTATAAGCCACAAGGGCCCTTCTTGGTTGCACTCTGTACACTGAACCAGTTGCCTACCAAATCTGTCAATGAGCCCTCCCTGTAATACTGAAAAGCAAGCCCTCTATTCTTATAATGATTGTCTATGCTGTTTTTAATGATGTTCAATGTGCTGCTACTGACAATGTTTTCTGGCAGCTGGTTCCAGTGTTCTACTACCCTGTTGGTGAAGAAAGTCTGCCTTATCCTTGTTCTGCTGTGGTTAACTTTAATTTTGAATTTATGGCCTCTAATTGCATCATTTCTATTAAATTCAAACATTTCCCCAAGATATCCCCTCTCCAGACCATGGAAAAATCTGAACACCTCGATGAGATCTCCTCTCACCCTTCTATATCTAAGTGAAAACATATTCAATTTGTTCAATCTTTCCTCATATGCCAGGTTGCTTATACCATTAACCATTGTTGTAGCCCTCTTTTGTACTCTTTCTAAAAGCCAACAATCTTTTTCATAGCTAGGAGACCAAGCTTGGATGCAGTATTCCAAATGTGGCCTGACATATGCACAGTAAAGCTTCCTGATGACTTCCTCACTTCTGTATGATGCATTCCTATTTATTGCCCCGAGCATTCTCAGTGCCTTCCTCCTGGCTTCCTTGTTCTGTTCTGATGCCCCAAATTTTGTGTTTAGACTAACACCTAAATCCTTCTCCTGTTGAGTCACTCATAGCACTTGGCCACCCCTCAAGTATGGAGTCTTCATATGCTGCTCACGTTCATCCATGATTTTGCACTTACAAAAGTTAAATTAAATTTGCCATTCTTCGGACCACTTCACAAGTTCGTCTAAGTCTTTTTGCAGCGAGATATGCTCATTTTGACCTGTTATTGCTCTAAAGACCTTCAGA
Source organism: Imbricaverruca yamaguchii (assembly GCA_034440575.1). Lineage (NCBI taxonomy): Eukaryota > Metazoa > Arthropoda > Thecostraca > Neoverrucidae > Imbricaverruca > Imbricaverruca yamaguchii. Next base: position 537,369 of record JAOTOL010001488.1, on the reverse strand, counting down.
TCATCCGCAAATTTCAAAACTTTACTGCTTAGGTCACTTGCAATGTTATTTACAAATATAATGAACAGTAGTGGCCCCAGTACTGACCACTGGGGGACTCCACTAAGAACGTTTTGCCATGATGACTTTGTACCATTTAGCATCACTCTCTGTTGTCTATCTGAAAGCCACGACTGTATCCATTTTAAGATGCTACCTGCAATACCATGGGCCTGAAGCTGTATCATTAACCGTTTATGGGGTACCTTGTCAAAGGCCTTACTAAAGTCAAGATATGTTACATCAACCTGATTTCCCTGATCAAATTGTTCTGTGGCGAAGTTCGAAAAGTCCAGGAGATTTGTGAGTCACGACCGTCCTTTCCTAAACCCATGTTGAGTATCTTGAATCAATCTGTTTCCTTCTATATAACTAACTATTCTATCCTTGATGATTGATTCGAGTACCTTGCAGAGTAGGGATGTCAGACTTACTGGCCTATGGTTTTCAACTTTCCCTCTTTCTCCTTTCTTGAAATTAGGAACTACATTTGCCCTTTTCCAATGGGTTGGAATCTCATTTTGTGAAACTGATCTACAAAATATTATACTAAGTAGAAATGCCAGTTTCTTTTCAGCTTCCCGCAATACCCCAGCATAAACTTCATCAGGTCCTGCTGCCTTGTTTGGCTTTATTTTCCTGGTATGATTCTAAACAACATCATTATCAATGAAATCAACATCATTTATCAGATCACATGTCTCTGAACTATGGTGTACGATCGGCAGATTGGTCATATCTTCCAATGTAAACACTGATTTTAAACTGTTTGCTCAGCTCCTCAACCATCTCACTATCCTCACCCTATGTAGTTCCATTTATTTCCAGTGAACCAATTGTGATAGCAACTTTACTCAGCTTGTAGAAACTAAAGAACGTTTTACTGTCCCCATTACAGATGCTAGCTAAATCCAGTTCTTTTGCTCGCTTTGCTGCTCTGGTTTTTTGTTTCACAGTTTCTCTCTCTTTTCGATACACCTTTAGATTAACGACATTTGAAGCTTCTTTAAACACTCTAAGTGGCTAAGTTTCCTTAGCCTTAATTGCTTTTATCAAGTCTGGTGTACGCCATGCTGGCTTTCCTACCCTTCTTTTGCGTCTTTGCTTTTGGGGGACATGTCTAATGTCCTTCAATGTCCTAATGTCCTTCAAGTTAGATTTGAACTTTTCCCACATTTCACAGGCATTTAAAGTGGAGAATTCGTCTTCCCATCTGATGGCACTTAAAGCCACTCTCATGCAGTCAAAGTCTGTTCTGTTGAAATTTGGAATCTTTACCAAATTATCCCTAATAATATCTCCTACATGTGCCTTGAATCTAAGTATGTTATGGTCCCTTCTTCCCAGAGTTTCTCCTACAGTTAAGTCTTGAACCAAGTCACTTAAATTCGAGAATACAAGGTCCAAGAACGAGCCATGCCTGGTAGGTTCCGATGCAAATTGGAATAAGAACAGGTCCTCTTCAAGGTATTTCCTAAACATTGTGCATGATGGGGAGCCAACACCAGCATTTTCATATCCTTTTAGATTAAAGCCACCAAGAAAAAGGCACTTCCTCTGAAAGTTTTTACTGATTTCCTCACACATTGCCTTATCAAGCTCCAGTTGCTGAAAATGTGGCAGGGATTCTGATCGGTAGAAAGCTCCTATCCTCAGTGTATTGCTCAGTGTTTGTAGCCATGCCGCCACTCCCACTCTCCTCTAGGAACAGATTATTTCCTATATATTGCACTACGATTGTATTTTCTCGAAGTCTAACATCATTATATAATAAATATTGTATCCATAAAATCCTAGGAAAGTCAGCTGTTCAAAACATCGAATAATAATGAAAATAAATCGGAGATTTGTTATGAAAGTTCATCCCGCCAGGCTTCTGGATCCGTTCCTGAGCTCGTAGATTCACCACCTGACTCGGCCGCATGCCGCGAACGAATCCATAAGTTCAATAGTCTTGCTTTAGCCATCACACCGTGCTTGCAACGCTAAGCCCCGCGTTACGAGGCGCCGGCTCGTTGCAAGACCTGACTAATTTGAATCAAGCTCAAAACCTGGCCGTTGTGTTCCAATATTTCCATCTTTCTGCTTTGGCGTAGCCCACAGTCTAACAGTACGTCCCTTATTGCTAGTCACGTCAGCAGCTATCGATTGGCACCAGCGGAGAGGATGCGACGTTACCTGAGGCAGCATTATGTCACACCAACGGGTGACCAATGCTGATAGGTCCAATGATATGCTAGAAACCAACAAACAAATAGCATACCTGAAGTTGTACCCGATTCCAATTTTTATATAAATTAGCTCTCGTTTTGACACCTGTATCTATAATCCACGTATTCACTATTCTTGTATAGTATCGAGCCGAAGTTGGGATTCCCATATTCTCGCTTGCAAATATTGTACTTTCAAAAACATAATGATCGTGAACATATGACCATTATGATCACTATGTTAGAATGGCCCTTTCTGATGAGACAAGATAAGACTACCAAGATACTTATCGCGCAACATTATGCTAACCTCAACACGGAATGTATATTCTGTTTTGTGAAATATGATTTTGTGGAGATGGGTGCCGTGACTGATGGCGTCCACATGAACAGCGTGTTTTGATTCGCTATTCATTTTACCTTCAAAGGGAACTAGAAAGTGGTATATATTTTATTTCCTGTGGTGTTAGCATCGCGAGTAAGGCGTGCAAGGAATTTTCATTTCTGCACATGCTTATCATTTTTGTTAGGATTTGAAAACTATCTGAAATGCTACACAAATACGACGAACCTCAGCATAGTTTTAGCCATCATGAAGCACCTACCGCCGAAAGGCAAAGAAAATATCAGACTGAAACCGCACATGATGCCAAGTTTTGTTTCAAAGGTTGTTTGAACCGGACTTTTTTTTAATAAAATTGACTGCAATGCTTCTTAAAGACGAATAAGTGAAAATCCAGCAAATATTGCTAAAGTTCGTCAAAATTCGGTTCGATTTCCGCATTAACATTTACGAATCCAGACGTATTTCAAATCCGGTGGTGAATACCCCGCATTAAATAGCACCGTAACAGACAAACACTATTCCAAGTGGTCCACAGGGCTCCTTATTCTTAGCGGTTAACGACATGCAGTACGATTCAGACGCCCAAAAAACAAACTGATGTTTACACGCGAACTTGGCGTTTCGCTCGACATCTGGAACCGTCTCACCATGATCATTACACTACAGCGATACCACAGAAGGCCACTAGCTACTAGTAGGACACTACCATCATCAGCATGACCAACATCGGCCGATCAGCTCCATCTGTGCTCAGTAAGGGCCGCTCAGCAGAGACGCCACCAACACCGGTCCGGTCATCTCCCCCAGTACCCAGTAGTGGCGGTTCGGAGAAACGCCACCAGCACTGGCCTAGTTATCTCCCACGGCACTCAGTAGGAGCCGCTCGGTACATACCCCACCAGCACCATTTTGGTCAGCTCTCACGGTACTCAGCGACGTCGGCGCCACCACCAATACCAGTAAATTCAGCTCCCACCGGAACTCGCAGAGACAGATCGGCGTGGACACCACTAACACCGGTCCGGTCAACTCCCTTCGGTACGCAGCAGATGTCGATCGGCACGGACGTCACCAGTAGCATTCCGGTCAACGATACTCGGCAGGGACGCCCGGCTTGAACGCAACCAATGCCGGTCTGGTCAGCTTCCCGGCACTCAGTGGGAGCCGTTCGAAAGGGATACCACCAGCAACGGTCTGGTCAGCTCCCCGGTACCCAGTAAGGGCAACTCGGCAGGAACGCCACCAGCACCGGTCCGATCAGCCTCCCTGGTACTAAGGGGGAGCCGCTCGGCTGAGATGCCACCATCACCGGTCCCGTCAGCTTTCCCGGTACTGAGTGGGAAACGCTCAGCAGAAACACCACCGGCACCAGTCCGGTCAACTACCATGTACCGGTATTCATCGATGGCCGCTCGACAGGGACACAACCAGCGCCGGTTTCATCAGCTCCCCCGGTACACAGTAAAGGTAACTCGACAGGGACATCATCAGCACCAGTCCGGTGATCTCCTACAGTACTTAGCAGTGTCGGCTCGACAGAAACATCACCAGCACCGGCTCGTTCAACTTTCCGGGCATTCAGTAGGAGCTACCCGGCTCGCACACTGCCAGCATCGTTTGTGTCAGCTCCCATGGTACTTGGTATATTCTTAAGGACTATTCACACCTAGCGTAATCTCGACGCACTGGCGGAATCGGCGCAAAGCTAGCATGGGGCCCAATGAGTCTGCCGATTCTGCCATTGCGCCGGCATTACGTCAGCTGTCCGCCGAGTCCTACAAAACGCTAGCGATTTCCGAGCGGACAAAGTTGGGTTTTCTCAACTTTTCCGCTCGGCGCACCAGCGTCCTTGACGCAAAGTCGCCATATTGCTGATCTTCGGCGGATTGAGGCCACATCGGCTGCGGTTTTTTTCAAGTTGTAGATTGCAACATGTCTCTCTCGGAAGATGCAAGCAGACCAAGAACAGGTGAGGGGAAGGGATGGCAGGTAGGTATTTACCTACTTTGCGTTGAAAAGTTTTCGATACTGGAAATGGGTATGATATAACCAAGATACAACCAAGGGTTATATGTAAGTAGAACACTGATAATACATTTTTGAAGACACCTTTAACTTAGGCATGACACAACTCATGTTTTAAGCAATTTCAAAATCTAAACAGCTGATTCTGTTGTCAAACAGCTGATTCTATTGCCAAACAGCTGATATGTCAGCTGATCGCTGGCGTACTCACGTCCAGGCGATGTCGCTGCACTGGTCTGCCAACGCGTCGAAATTACGCCCAGTGCGCTGGGATTACGCCTAGTCCGTCATTGCGCTGACTTTTTTTTGCGTCGAGATTACGCTAGGTGTGAACAGTCCTTTACTCTAGATGTTGTCTCCATCTTGCATCTGCCATTCCTAGATCTCGACAATCATGTTTAGGTTTCAGGGGCATCGAGCTCTCAGGCAGGCTTCACACACACACAGGCCACATGCACAATGAACATCGCCAGCTCTCAGAATTCATATTAGCCCGTAAGTGGCTGTGTTCATTCTTCTGGGTCTCTCCCAGCCTTGTTAATCTGATATGGGCCCCTTGCTGAATCTGTTGATCTTGTTAATCAAATAGAGGCCCTGTTCAATCTGAGGTGAATCCCAGTCCAATCTCCTCTCGCGCTTAGAGGCCCTCTTAACCCTCAGGATTCTTTTGCCTTCAAGGGGCCATCACAGTCCTCAATAGCCTTGTCTAGCTCTCACAACAGGTGAATTGCAGCTCTGAGATTGACCCTCAGCCTTCAGGGTCCATCTCAGAGCGCGATCAAGAGCATCTCCAACAAAGCGGTGGCCCGGAGGGCCTCTCGGACTCGCCTTGGGATGGGTGCAGATGCCCCTTGACCCATTGGCTACGCTTTTTAACAGTTCAGTTCTCCTCCATGGGCCTAGAGTCCCTTGACGTAGTACTTTGAACCCTCCGCTTTGGTCCGGATAGTGTGTATGGCTGTGGCGTACCTTTATCGGCCTAAGGAACGCTGTCAGCTCTGGGTCCATTCCATCAGCGTGACCAGAAGCCGACCCAGCGGCCCAGCACGTCCCGTCAGCTTTCGGCTCGGGGGCTTTCTATCAGGCCTTAGGACATTCGATGCTGCCAGAATCTTCTTTCTTTTTATCAGCTTGGACCTCCTTCATCACTCCAGGATCCCATGTTCTGCTTCACCCATATGCCTGCCCCTTCTTACCGGCTTCGAAACCTTTCCGATGGATCGGGGTCCTTTCGCGACTAGGTATCAGCTCAGGGGCCCTCCTTAGAAATCGGGGGGAGGGGCGGAGATGGCCGAGTGGTTAAGGTGTCGGGCTATGGATACCAAAGGTCCAGGGTTCGACTCTGGCGCTACTCAGGACATTTCCCAATCCCGCGGCCCATCGGCGAAACAGTGTGGGCGGCGCCATTAGCCGTGAATGTGCATAAAGTGTGCGTGAACCAACCAATAAACTCCTTAGAGATCCAGGACCTCTTCTGTCAGACAGCAGCCTCACTTTCAACGGCTTGGTCTCCATCCATCAGTGCAGAGGCTCCTGCACGGCTTGAACCTTATGGGTTGGCCCAGGGGCCCTTTCGGATGACACGAGGTCATCTTCGGCAACTGGAGCCCCTCCATAGCCTCATGGGTCTTCATTAACGATGGCCATGGCCCTGATAGTAGATCACATAGTAACATAATTAATACCAGTTTAGACATTGTAGATGTCCAAATTAATGCAGGTACCAACAGTCAATATGGGCCTCGGTTTTACATGTACATCACACACTTGGTCCTCGAAATACACGGTAATCTGCCCATTTCACACAACTGGCCCTCTGTTGTCACTTGGACCTCGCAAGTACAACCTGCCATAAAACGTATATGTTCTAGTTTATCGTGTCAAACAACATTTGGTAACGGTCGAGCACCATGTGGCAACGATGTGCTTCCGTTATAGCGTTCCATCACGTTTAGAAATGGTGGTCCTCGGTTGTGACCTTACAGTCATGTGGCTCGCTTTTCACGGCTCACAAGACTGTGTGTGTGTCTGTGTGTGTGTGTGTGTGTGTGTGTGTGTGTGTGTGTGTGTGTGTGTGTGTGTGTGTGTGTGTGTGTGTGTGTGTGTGTGTGTGTGTGTGTCTGTGTGTATGTGTGTCTGTGTGTATGTGTGTCTGTGTGTCTGTGTGTCTGTGTGTCTGTGTGTCTGTGTGTCTGTGTGTCTGTGTGTCTGTGTGTCTGTGTGTCTGTGTGTATGTGTGTCTGTGTGTATGTGTGTATGTGTGTCTGCGTGTCTGCGTGTCTGTCTGTCTGCGTATCTGCGTGTCTGCGTGTCTGTGTATCTGTGTGTCTGTGTGTCTGTGTTTCTGTGTTTCTGTGTGTCTGTGTGTCTGTGTGTCTGTGTGTCTGTCTGTCTGTGTGCCTGTGTGTCTGTATGTATGTGTGTCTGTGTGTGTCTTTGTGTCTGAATGCGTCTTTGTCTGTGTCTGTGTCTGTGTCTGTGTCTGTGTCTGTGTCTGTGTCTGTGTCTGTATCTGTATATGTGTGTGTATCTGTATCTGCCTGTGTCTGTCTGTTTCTGTGCCTGCCTGGGTCCGTGTACATCTGGGCATGTCTGTGTGTGTGCGTCCGCGCGTGTCTGTGTTGGTGTATGCATGCATTGCGTGCATGCATATTCATGCAATGTTAGGTTACGATGTCACTGTAACTGTGAGTTGTCCAAGCTGACTTGTAAAATTATCTGCTTGGCATGCATCACCACATTTCATCAGTTATGACAGTAATAGCGGCCGATCTCCCCCAGTGTGGCCAACCTCCCCAATGTGGACCTCCAGCTGTGTCGGTGCCCGCTGTGACAGCCATGGCATCCGACATCCACCACCCTCCCCTCCACCCAGTGTGGACCTCCAGCCGAGTCGGTGCCCGCTGTGACAGCCATTGCATCCGACCTCCACCACCCTCCCCTCCACCCAGTGTGGACCTCCAGCCGAGTCGGTGCCCGCTGTGACAGCCATTGCATCCGACCTTCACCGCCCTCCCCTCCACCCAGTGTGGACCTCCAGCCGAGTCGGTGCCCGCTGTGACAGCCATGGAATCCGACCTCCACCACCCTCCCCTCCACCCAGTGTGGACCTCCAGCCGAGTCGGTGCCCGCTGTGACAGCCATGGAATCCGACCTCCACCACCCTCCCCTCCACCCAGTGTGGACCTCCAGCCGAGTCGGTGCCCGCTGTGACAGCCATGGCGTCCGACCTCCACCACCCTCCCCTCCACCCAGTGTGGACCTCCAGCCGAGTCGGTGCCCGCTGTGACAGCCATCGAATCCGACCTCCACCACCCTCCCCTCCACCCAGTGTGGACCTCCAGCCGTGTCGGTGCCCGCTGTGACAGCCATGGCGTCCGACCTCCACCACCCTCCCCTCCAACCAGTGTGGACCTCCAGACTTATGGGTTTCGACGGCATGCTGACGCCCTGTCGTATTTTCAGCACGTACCGGGACTCCACAGTAGCACCGTTCCTGTGGGCGCGCTCCTCCACCTGGCCACAAATCAGCGACATCCAGTCAAAGTGCCGAAAGGCAATGGAGCTGTGGGGATATAGAACGATGACGAAGTTGGACTGGGATAAAGTGAACGGTGACGCAGTGGAAACAGACATAGCCAGACTGTTGATGTTCAGTAAACCAGTTAATGTCGAGAACCTGTTGTGAAGACATCGATATCGCGTGTTTGTGCTTTATGTGACTACTTGCGAGTTATCCAAAGATGGTATGTCAATTAATGTGATCATGTAGCGTGATGGTAGCGCAAATATTCAAATAAAACTTGTGGCAACGAAGCGGACCAGTTAGGAAGTGTATAATAATATGGTCAGCGTTTTGTTTCGGTGAAGCTACCTGATTGTCAAGTACAGACATCTGAGCCTGGAGGAAACATAGAGCCTTCTCCAATATTTGTCACGAAAAAGTTCTGCGGTGCATCATGATGAGGAACTAATACGAATTTATAGCGTTTTTAGCAGTCTTTCATCAACAATCTACCGCCAAGCCAAAACAATCATCTCACTGCCACATCCTTCGAATTCGAATTGCTTAGTCCTTTGTCAAAATATGCCGTGCATTTTCTTCACCGTTGTGTTGTTTACTGTGTTGTAAATATTTTTAGACCATGGGTGTTGCAAAACCAACAAAAAAAGAGGGACTGGGATCCATAATATAACGCTGGGGACCAAAATAACAGGCTGGTGCCTCTGAAAATCGCGTTGGGACTCACAAAACTTCGGATCGGGATCCCTGAAAATCACGCTAGAGGATTCACAAGGCGTACCTGGGCTCCAAGAAACATAATCGTGAGCACACAAAAAATAAAGCTGGGGCAACAAAAGAGCAGTCCGCACATGGAAAATCACTCTGGGATTCCAGCAATCGCTCCAAACCCCCCAAACATCATGGTCCCCCAAAAAGGTGTCGAGGCCACCAAATTCGTGATAGGGATCCGGATAAATGACGACGGGACCTACAAATCGCACTTAGACCCGACAAAGTCGTGTCGTTTAATTTGAAAATACAACTGGGGTCATAAAGGTTGCGCCAGAGCTCCACAAGGCGCAGCTGGCTTCCCCAAAATCAATTCCTATCGTAAATATCTCTCTGTGGCCCAAAAATTGAGTCAAAGATCTTAGAAAACCTAGCATGCCCCTGAAAAGAAGCATGTTGGAGCACGGAAGAAATGTACCTGAGGCCCAAAGAATCGCACAGCGGCCAAAAACATAGCGGGAAATTGACTTTAAAAAATAGAATTCAATAAACAAAATTCACAGTGATTTCATTGAATCAACCCGTGCACACGAAAATTCAGAACAGCCTCAGGAAGAAAGTTTTCCGGACGGCCTTTTTCTGAAGAGTGCCATCTGCGGAAAAAACTCTTTGAGGAACCGCAGTGGCGTACCAAAGAAGAAAATAGAGCCCTCCTGAAGGGGCGGGGTCACACAAATCGCGTCAGGTCCCCAAAATCGTTCTAGTCCCCAGAAATTCGCGTCGGAGACCCGAAAATTCGTGCATGGGTCTCTAAATAAATACAGCGGGCACCAAAATAATTCACGTCAGACCAGAAAATTTCGAGCCCGCCAAGGTCGCGCTGCGTCCCAGCTAAGTGAAACACACAACGCAAACCTGCGCCGAGTCCCCCCCAAATAAATGTGCTCAGGACTTAACATTTCCGTCGTTGGTCGCAAAACTTCGGGTCGGAGCATCAAAAATTCCCCTCTGAGCTCCAAAAAATGGGCATCCACTACCCAAAACATACAAAGCGCGGCCCAAGAAGTCGCAAACAAAAATCAAGTCGGAGGCCTCCAACATAAGGAGAGATTTTGTAAAAATAGATGTCAGAGCCAGGAAAGTAAATCCAGAGCCCCAAACATACCACCAGATGCCTTCAAAACTCGCTGAAAAAAAAGTTCGGAAAAAAGTACTGGAGCTCCACAAATCGCGGCGGGACACAAGTATAGTGCTAGGGGCCCGAAAAAAAATCAGACGGGGACTCGAACATTGAGAAATTCAAAAGATGTCCCTACAAATTGCGTCGGGCCGAGAACACTGCAGTCGGGTCCCCGGAAGCATGCGCCTGGCCCAGAAAATTCGCGCTGGAACGCCGGAAATTACACCGGAGTCACCAAAGTCGTGATGAAGTCCCACAAATGTGCGCCACGAGCCACAAATAAACACTGCGAGACACCGAGAGCACAGCAGGAGGTCGAAATGCACTGGGCCCTCCAAAGCGTACAGATCCTCGCAAACAAACACATCATGGGCCTAAAACTTGAGCTGCAGCTGTAAATAAACACACCGGGAGCTTTTATAAAAATACAACGGAAGCCCCCAAATCACAACTGAGCCATGAGACCGCATGTCGGCCTCAAAAACAAGCCGGGGGACACGAAAGAACGACATAGTCCTAAAAAGCAACGCAAAGACCGGGCACTCGTGGTCTTCTAGAACGCGCTGGTACCTCACAGATATGGTCGTTGCACAAAACAAAACTGTGGTGGTCAAGCTTAGTCCTCGCTGTCTGCTAGAGACGCATTGGTAGATCACGGTCTCTATATATTCGCTGTTCACGGCCTCATTATGCACGCTGTTATCTTGGGCCTTGCCCCGGTGAAAGAAAAATGTTCTAAAATTCCACCAACGATATATTCCGCCATGGCTTTTCCGCCACTCCAAAGATTGTCTCGTGAAGACCTTTGTTTTAGCCCGTTATAGTTCCATTTTTGCTGTAGTTTTGCATGGTTTGTATTTTGGGCAAAAAACTTTTTTTCCCCTCGTGGGGTACTGATCTCTTCCTCCCGCATTTCCGGAGACAAAGAACAAAGATGCTGCAAAATGTATCTTTATATTTGCGAATTCATGAAACATGAGCCGCTACATGGTGCCAAGAACTCAGCACCAACTTCGTTGTTGGTCTCACCAACCAACGAGTTAAAACTACGTACACTAAAAGGCTAACCGGTCGGCAACGGAGCAAATAGGCGGTAATAATAAAAATTGTATTATTTGATTATAATTATTCAAGCTGAAATAATCATTCATACACTTTGAAACAAATGGTTGATTTTGTATCTGTGAGTTAGCTGAATGTTGATAATATGATGCAGGGGTGGCGATCTTTGAAAAACATTGAGGGGGGCGAAGTGTATTAGACCACCACCCGTCCGAAAAAAAACTCATCTGACATTTTTCTTTCATGGTACCATAAGCTGGCAGACTGGCTCAGATGTGGCTCTCGTTGGCTCAGTTTCGGGTACCTAGGTAGGCACTTAGGTAATATCTCATTTGGCATGTACATATGTACCTTGGAAAATATGAAACTGATAGGGAGATGGGTGGGCTGCTGGATATTATTATAGTTTGTTTATGCACAATCTCAACGCTAATGTGATTGTTTTCACTGCACTGGATTGTATGAAGTGTGATGACTGGAAATTGAGAATGGAATGTATGCATGTGGCGTTGCCATTGGTGGTGTGCACAAACATCAGTATGTCAATGCAATTGTTGTTTAGTGGCTAGGCAGATTTGTCAGACAATTTGGTTTAAAGTGGATCAGCATCAGCTAATCCAACATTTTATGATGTAGGTTAGTTGTCCTTCAACAGTGGAGGGAAATCCAGCTATTTCAGTTTTTTTGCACAATTTTCAAGTTTACATCAAAAAGTGGAGAGCCAGTCTATCTAGTCCAAATTTGTTTCTTTTCAGCGCAAAATGTGCATTAACTGGGTTCTTTATTTCACATGATGTTTTTTTCTTTTTTTTCTTTCGCTTTCCTACCAGCCTAAAAATATCATAGGTTATTGGGGGGCAAATCAAAATTGGGGGACCAAGATCAGCATTGGTGGGGCCATGGTCCTCACGAAAGGACACAAATCGACGCCACTGCTATGATACCCAGAGTTAGTTTTGTGCCAGCAGGGTGTGTTTGCTGTTCATCTGTGAATATCATCATTTGCCCTTAATGCACTGCATTTGGTAGCTATGCAAAAATTTTCGTCCTCATATTTGTGTTCTTTTGTCCCTTTTTGCAGAATTTGGCATACTTTTGTAAAAAGTGTTGAAGCCTTAACACGCACCCTGGACGGGGGGCCTAAATCCGCCCACCCCTCCAATTTTTCATAGATCACTCCAAATTTTGCCGGCTGATGTACGCCATTGTTTGTGTATCTGCTTTAAAATGACTGGCGCGTTGGTTAAAGTTTGAAAAATGAAAATCGACCGAAAATATTTCGAGTTACGCGTTGTTAGTGAAAACAAATTCAGCGCCAGACCACAAATATCGGCGCTGATGCGCTTCCGGTACATTGGCAAAACGGAAGTGTTCTTGGCAAAATTTCCGACTTGTTTGATGTATATTGTTATGCTATATTGTTTCCAAGTCATGTCAAGTCATCGACGTCAAGTCAGGTCAAGTTCATTACAGGTTAACACACGCCCTGGAGGGGGATGGCGAAATCCGCAGACCCCTCCGATTTGTTGTACATAACTCCATATTTTAACAGCCGATATACGCAATTTTTGCGTACCTGCTTAGCAATGATCGGCGCATTTTTAAAGCAGGAAAAATGAAAATCAGTCGAAAATTTGATAAGTTAGGGGTCGTTAAGGAAACAAAAGTTCGCAGCGCCAGGCCACTAAAATATGTGGTGCTGATGCGCTTCCCGTATATTAGCAAAAGGGAAGTGTTCTTAAAGACACTACCGACTTGTTTGATGCATATTGTTATGCTATATAATTTAAAAGTCATGTTAGGTGGCCGAGGTCAAGTCAGTTCCAGTTCATGACAGGCTGATGGAACCAAACTTGGTCAACTGGAATGTTGTCATAAATGCAATGACTGTCATGCGATTTATGTCACTTTCCATGTTACTCCCTACACATCCCGAAATCTACTGTTTGTCATTGTGTACCTAAGAGTTTCCATACTTTATTCATGTGCTTCACAACTTACTTTGTGAAGCCGATTGCGCCGAGCAGTCCAACGGAGTAGTCGGCCAGGCGGCCCGGTTCCGGTAACTGGAGCAGGTAATGACCTGATAAAGTGTTGCTATGTGGGTGATCCGAGGTCAAAAGTCGGGTTTAACATCTGTATTACATAATTGGTAATGTCTAAGATATCAGTGACGCCCATTTTGTAACATTTAAACACAATCACAACGATCCATATCAATGACAAGCCAATCCACGCAAAGCGAGAATATGTTGATATTTTAACCTCATTTGACCGTGAAGACATTAACCGAATGTCATGAAATCTCCACACAATAGAGTTAATTGCCGTACCCATCCACCCTGTAAATGTCGTTGCTCCAGCTTTAATAGGAGCCGAGATCTTAGGTGGTGGCGGAATCCGCCCCTCCCCCCCCCCTCCAGTGCGCGTAATTTTGAGAGGCCTTCCAGGGTGCGTGTTAAACCATGCAGGTGCAATACGATAAACAATGCAACAGTACGGGGCAGTTTGTGTCGTAGCCCCGCGCCATTATAATCTATTGATCGCAAATGCCGTTTCTTCGTGGTACGTTAGGCGTCTTGAGCGGATATAATACCGGTGGCGCCTCTGGTGGTGGGTTTGTGAAAGAACACCACCGGAGTGGGCTGGGTCCGATTAATGCTATATTCTAGTTTCTTGAAAAGGTGCAGATGATCTCCAATGGTCAAATTTGAACAACATTGAAACAAGCTCTCTTATGATGAGTAGTTCATTTTATTATCAAATCATTTCACCCTGTCACTTTGCCGTTAAAGTGAAATGAAAGCAATTGGCCACCCAACATCATGTTATCTTGTGATAAAAGCGCGTCATACATCTTCTGTGTGATGTGCTGACAATTTCCAATGTTCTTACTTAAACGTGAATCGGGCCTGCTACATTTTTATATCATCTTGAATAACTTATATGAAGGTTTAACCCTGTCACTTTTGCACTCAATTCTAGAATTTGTGTTCCAAATTTTCGCGTAGTACCACCTTAACTTGTACATCAGACGTTCTGCATTAACGAATTAATAGCCTATGTTCTCACATAGACCGGCATAAAATCAGCTACCTTTTGATGCCATGTTCAACTACTTTTATAGATAACTATCTTGTCACTTTTTCACTCAATTTCAAGATTTGTGTCTCGAATTATCACATTTTATTCCTTCAAATTGAATATCGGATGTTCTACATTGCCGAATTAATTTTCAATGGTCTCAAACAAACTGGCATGCACTCAGCTACCTTTTGATACCATATTCGATTACATATATCTACATATATTTATACCAAAAAAAATATATATATATGTAAATATATGTAAATATATATATTATATATATATATATATATATATATATATATATATATATATATATATATATATATAATATATAATGTATTATTTTTATTTGCATGTCAGATGTTCTACATGAGCGAATTAATTTCCAATGGTCTCAAATATATCGCTATTGAATCAGCTGCCTTCTGATGTCATACTCGACTACTTTTATAGATATCTAACCCTGTCATTTTTTACCTTTTGACATGAAGCTGTCCAGAATTATTAGGTTCTGGCATGGCTCGATGCATGTCAAGCGCCGATGGTTGCAGCCTAGAGGATCTGGAGGGCCGCCGAGGGGTGGCATGACAAAAAGTAACGTAAAGTCCCACCCTTCAACAATACTAAGAAGCATCGGCTGGTTGGTTATTGGTTTTACGATACATCGACCATTGAGTCATGTAGCGTCGCCAATCTCTCACGCCGATTGGTCGCGGGCGAAGATTAGCGACAGGTGAGACTCGAACCCACAACCATTCGATTGTGAGACGAGCAACTTACCCCTAGACTACTCGTCCCCTAAGAAGCATCGGCTCTGTCATGCCAAAATGGTATAGGAGAAATTCACGATTGTAGATGCATACTTTCCATCCAACGCCTATAAGCGCAATATTCTTAGTCAATATCGAGAAAACCTATCGGCCTCGACTGTAATAGCGGCGGAACTCATGGCAGGTACATCGCCTAGTGTTTCAAATCTGAAAATATGCCTGTTAGTTTAGCGTTGGGCCCATTAACATTCAGGGAATAGTTTGCGCCCCACCCTATTATGAATGGCGGTGTGCGGCCGGGGACGGGCTGGGGGCCACCGACATAGCCGCCGACATAGCCGCTGGAGGAGGATGGTATAGCCGCCTTCGGCCGGCCGTCAATGGTGGGAAATAGCTTGAGAACGCAATACGCAAAGTACCTAACATAATGCGCAATATATCACTGTAATTGGCAATGAAATTGACGCCTGAAGGCAAGCTAACTTTCATACAAGCAATTCGCATCATATTTTATAGAGACATATTTTATCATATTTTATTATAGTCTCATAAAGTGTAACTTCGCGCACACACTAATGAACATCCGGGCGCGCATGTCGCTGGTGCATGTTTAAGAGGTCTTGAATGGCATCAGGAACCTACCTGTTTTCTTTATTTAGTGGGGTTCCCCTGATGTCCGCATTAACCAGTCCCGTCTCGGGGGCGTCTTCAACCGCCTCCCTCCCCCTCAGGTTTTTTCGCGGATAGTGGACGAACAGGGCGCGGTAGCGCGCCCAAATTTGGCACACCTTTTCCCACATCAATTTGGCATGCTGTTTCAAAATTTTGAAACAAGTCAGGTCAAGTAAAAAACAAGTAAAAAATGTATAAATAAGGTCATCTAGGGTGAAAGAGTTAGTCAAGGTCAAGTGAGGTCACCTCCAAAAAGTGCAACCAGTCGTCACGCTTTAACAGTTACAGATATTTTAATGAAACTTTCAGCGTTTGCTTATCTTTAGGGATGCAACAAAACATACGAGTTAATTTTCTCCTTTTTTCGTTTGTGACATATATACATATAAATTTTGCGTATTTGCCAAATTGCACTTCAAATAGGGGATTCTAGCTAAAGTATGCATTTTGTATGAGGGCAAGTTGACTTCCGATAACGTTTCTCGGTCTCCTCTACCCATTGGAAATGGAAAATGAAAGAAAACTTGAAAACTCGAGATTTTGAGATTTCAACAAAAACAAAATTATTTTGGGGGCCAAACAAATTGAAGCCCTGGTCGATTTCGCTGTCCTTTTCTCATTCCAAATAAACTATGTTTTTCATATATCCCCAAATCACCTCCCCAAAGCCAAAAACATAATGTAAGTCGTGAGAAGTCATGAAAATCTACACCCCCCCCCCGCCCCACCTGGTGACGTCACTTTTGTGGAAACATTGTTTTAGGTGTGGACCCGGCCCCTACTCGTCGAGCGCTTTCCAATGGTCTCTTTCGTTTTCATGCGATGCTCAGTTTGGATTTTAGACAGGGGTTACTAACCGCCCCCCCCCGCTTGACACGGGGTGTGAGGATCTGACCGGAAAGACGGTGCGCGTTAACATTGCGTATGACGCCTAACGATAGACGTTGGTGAACACGTGACATTCGGCAGATCAAATGGCAACGTACACAATGGTGACAAAAACCTCCAACCCAAGAAAAAATGTGTTCAAACCGTAAATATAACGTGGTGAGATTAAGTTCAGTTTCCGAATATATTATATTTCCTACCTACCGAGCAATGAACATTCCAGGCGACGATTACGACTAAGGTCAAGTTGAGCTTTTGTATCACTGAACTTTCAGCTGGACCCAGAGATATCAAACACGCATCCAAAATGTTACGTTAGTTACGCATTTGCATTGTGCAATGGATATACGGCGTGATCACGTACAAGAGGATACATTGGAGCACAAACGACATGAAGGATGATGGAGACATGTAGGATGACAAATAGGATATAAATGAAGAGAAATACGGACACACATTGCGACTAGATTGGGTTTCCTCCGACGTGGTCACGGTGCAAAATGTCATTTTAGTTTCCTCATGAATGCAGGACTCGTAGTACCGCTCAGATCCCCAGATGTGACATATGTGTCGTACGCTGGACGTGCCCGATACAGGAATGTTCGCTTTCAAGTTTGCCTTCATGGGTGGGAGGTGCAGGATGGAAAACTGTCTGTTGTAAGGAGATGGGACGTCGCGATTGTATATCTGTCTGTACAGTATTGATGCTCAAGTATCTTGTGAAGGAGGCACACGTCATGATATACGGAGAGACCAATGGCAGACATCCAGTGATGGCGGTTTGTCGTGACATGAGATGTGGTCAGAGTTTTTGCAACCGGCAATCACACTCGCAACAAAATGTATGACCTTCTGAGCATTGGCCATCTCTAGCTGCGTTGCACTGTCGTACACATGAATGAAGCATCTGATGTGTGACATGACTGGAGCATCAATGACCATAGGCAGCAAACGGACGGATAGACACTGTTTAGCCTGAGGGAGGTCGTCAGTGTGACGCTGCATCTCACTATAGGTGAATTGACGTGCATTTCCAAGGTGATATTCGAATACATGCAGACGCCAAGGATTTATACGTGTTTGGAAGATACAGGTGTTTGACTCATAAAAGCCACAGTAACGGTATGTGCCACGGCTGCCAAGTTAGTCTGTCCACCATGTAAAATCTGTTCGGTTTTTGCTGCGGTCGCCTTCATTCATGATGTGGGAGCCATGAACGTTTTGCGCATCACGTCTGGCTGGGGGACCAGGGTGCCTGTCGCTTCCGGTTTGCTGCGGCTGCCTGTGATTGCCAGCCCGGTGTCGTGGCCAAAACGGAGTGCTCAAAGTCTGAGTCCGTGAGGTTCTGTGGAGATATGACTCATGTCGCTACAAGCGACCTTGCAAAGCAATGGGCCCATCCATTATCCCTGTAATGTTACCTACGTGTTGCGTTGCAGTATGGGCGCGACAGGGCGATGTCATCGCTGCCAACGTGTATTTATTTATTTATTTCACGATACATGCCCTCCACGTGCAGTGGCTATTATGGACAGTTTGGGTTGCCGACAACGAGGCGTTGGCGTTGGCCGCTCGTAGCTATACTTGGCGGCGTCATGAACACTCATAGCCTCCGGCGACCGGACGACGCACGTACACCCCACCCACCCAGCTTCCGCCCAATCCGTCCTGCAGACACCCCATCCGTGTAGCTGCCGTCCCATCCGTGCAGCAGCCACTGCATCCGTCCAGCTGCCACCCCATCCGTGTAGCTGCCGTCCCATCCGTGTAGCTGCCGTCCCATCCGTGCAGCAGCCACTGCATCCGTCCAGCTGCCACCCCATCCGTTGAGCTGCCGTCCCATCCGTGTAGCTGCCGTCCCATCCGTGCAGCAGCCACTCCATCCGTCCAGCTGCCACCCCATCCGTGTAGCTGCCATCCCATCCGTGTAGCTGCCGTCCCATCCGTGCAGCAGCCACTGCATCCGTCCAGCTGCCACCCCATCCGTGTAGCTGCCGTCCCATCCGTGTAGCTGCCGTCCCATCCGTGCAGCAGCCACTCCATCTGTCCAGCTGCCACCCCATCCGTGTAGCTGCCATCACCGACGATAATTGCAGCCCCTAGCACTCGATGAAGCTTTCGGCTCTATTCGAACTGCCAGAGAGCATGAACTCCCATCATGGTCTTCTTATGCTCGCCTGACTCGTCCTGCACGTCACAGCAGACGAGATGAAGTGAGCGGATATCCTGTCCAACTGCACGGAAGATGGCATCACCTTGTTCGGTACTTTCCGCCGGGTCATTGACGACATCAGGCCGGGATGCAGGATACTGTTATGGATGCAACTATAGATGCACGTTGTTGGTTTGGTTGGCTGGTTTGGTTGCACATCTCGCGCGCTCAGCATATTTCCACCATTGCATCAGCAACAATTCCCTGTCTTGCGCCAACAAGTACAGAAGCCAGATGATTGCCAGCTAGTGAAGCACAATTGCCGTGTAATGAGGATTGTCAAGTGATGATTTGTCACAACGACGGAATACTAAGGTACTGCCACCGAATAACAGGGCATTTACTATGGGAGATAATGGGGTATTTCTGCAGGATTATGGCGAGTAAATATCCTACCAATCCGTCCTATGTTTATCATTTTTGTTGTGGATTTGGTTGTTCGCCAGAACAACAATGCGGGCCGGCCCAGATCCCATCCATAAGCCGACATTCAATTTTGCTCTGGTAACTTTTACTGACTGTTCTAGCCATCTAGTGCGGGTAGCACAGTTTGGAAATGACATTAATTTGACAAAAACCCAATATAAGGTTGCATGGGTCAGAAACAGGTACTGACATTGGACATGATACAAAAGTTAGAGTGTGATGGTAGACATTTGTGCAGTCGTGTTTTTCAGATTAAGCAACAAAAATAAAATATTCGCTGGCTCATGGCACGATTCTTGGAATTCTTCACAAAACTGAGAGTGATTATCATTTTTGGCGGACAAACGAAAATGTTTTCCTTTCTCAATGTTTAGAGATGTAGCCAGCACATCCTAAGAGGTGGATGTGGTGGGCGCTGGAATGGAGCCATGTGCATTTCCTGCCCCATCTTTCAGTCATGTCGATCGCCGTCCCTGAAATTCACTCACAGGAATCCAAAACAAAAGTTCATGTCAGAGTTCCAGGATGACCGATTGATGCTCCTGTCGACTATAATCATGGTGACGAAATATGGACCTTTCTTTCCTGGCAATTGGCACGTGTATAATATCTGTTTGCACGGAATACTTGGCAATTCGGAAGTTTGTCGTATAGAACCTGGCCGGAAGCCTGCCGAGAGTTGCTGCTATTTGTTTGGTGTGATGCAGCTTTCATCATGCGTTCTGCGGGAGGAGCAATACCCCGATACTTCAAGCCGGACATGTCCGGACATCTACAGACATGTCCCCCATTCAGACTGGGCTTCATTGGTCGCTATTGATTACATTCGATAATATATTATGTACTGGTGGGAAAATGGAAATTACCTCTGCGTCATATTTTTACCTATGCAAATATAACGCATTGGTATCAAGCAGCAGCTGCGCATATAGTTTATCCCACCATAATTATCGGGAAAACGTTCCCGATAGTATTAATCAATTTTTGCTCAGTTAGATCATATGCGTTGACCGCCGCGGATAGGTCAGACACGGAGATGGCCAATAAAAAAACGCGTTTTTGCACAGGTCAAAGAGTATGATGAGTGGATGACACAAGGTAATGTGGGAAGCCCCTCTGTACCAGGTGCAGCGGGACACAGCAAAAGCGAAAAGGGGCGTGGGAAACGCATGTGCGCTTCCCACCATCCCACCCTAGTCAATATTTGCTTTCATTCCTCCCCACCAGTTCCTCCGTACCTCAGTGGTCTATTAATTTTCCCATATTCGTCGTTCTCTCGGTCGAGTAATTTTCAGGTATCAGGCGAGTATCAGGGTCACACCGGGCTGCTACCACTGGGATTAACGGCCAGCAGCAGCCAAGACATCGACATGTACGGGAAGGACATGTCATGTCATCATGTCATCTCTGTACATGTCGTCTCTGTCGACATGTACAGAGACGACACGTTAACTCTGAATAGATCACTGCATCAGCACTTCTAATGCCAGCCACCCCTACCCACATATAGTTTCTACTTGCTGGACTGTGTACTCAAAGAAGTTCCCGCTGTCATATTCCAGAAACTTCCTAAGTTTTATCTCGTGCCTCCTTCAGCTAAAGAATGTGTGACATTTTAGGTTCCGGTACGTTTTTTTGGTTCCCGGTTGTGTTTACTAACGGCCCTACAAGGGGTCTATGGAGGTCCAGCCAGGTTTTGGGGGATGGTCGGTACGATTTGCATAGTCCGAGCACGAGCTTTCATGTCCCCACTCCCCGACCTGAATTGTCGGGGCCCGGCGTGAGTTTTCGTTACCCCTTACACATTTTTTAAGTCCTGGTTATTTTGCCGAACCCCGGAGTATACATTTCGGGTTCCATGTCAAATTTGTGGTCCATAGGCGAGACATTTTGGGACCCCACATGCTTTTTGTATGCCCATTCGATATCTTTGCAGCCCAGCACGCAATTTTCAACGCCAAAGGAAGTCTTCTGGGTCTATGGCGATATATATTTTTGTATTACCCCCGGATGAGTTTTCAGGGTCCCTGCGTAGCTTTTCGGAGCACCAGTTTGCACATTCTGGTTCCGGTAGAGTTTTCGAACCACGACGCAATTATTTTCTAGTCCAGTCGAGATTATTTTGGGCCCACCGTCTTTTAGAGAGGGGGGACAATTGCACTCACTGGTCCCCATTCGGTACGTCGCTGGATTCACGTCGCTTCTTGCAGGCTCAACCTGTTTTTGAGGCTGTCATGTCGTCTTTGTGGCCGTGGTGTGCTTTGAGCTCCCCAGTGCATTTTGGTGACCCCAAGTCTACTTCTTAGGGCTATCCGCGCATTTATTTATCGGCCCGGCGCATATTTTTAAGCAATATTGCTGTTTTTGCTGGCGAAAGTTGAGGACCATGACGGCCTGCGCGTACTTCCTGGGTTCGATTGTATTTATTATGTGTCCCGCACAGTTTGTATGGCTCCGCCAGAAATCTTTGAGGCCCCACCGCGATTTTTCGGCCTTTGGCCCGAGTTTTCAGGGACCACTGTAGTTGTTTGGAGCCCCTGACTCGAATTATTGGACCCGAACGCCATCTTTGGTTAGCGCAGGGTGTCTTTCGGGGCCCCAGCACAATTTTTCGGATCTCGACGCGATTCCTGAAGTCCCCCATCTCTCGTGAGGGGAATTCCACTCTTTTTCTCTCACCTGGGTATAACATTAAAATGTGAATAACCCTCCAACTTACCATCTAGGATATGTGACAGTTAGGTGTAAAATTGGCTAGAACGCAAAACGGCAAGCTGTGTGGAAGAAGTTCACGTCGCAACTCCACGTCCTCCACTTCGTGGTCAGTGACGCCGCCATTAACCACA
The DNA here is from genome assembly GCA_034440575.1 of Imbricaverruca yamaguchii. Classification (NCBI taxonomy): domain Eukaryota; kingdom Metazoa; phylum Arthropoda; class Thecostraca; family Neoverrucidae; genus Imbricaverruca; species Imbricaverruca yamaguchii. Next base: position 515,369 of record JAOTOL010001488.1, on the reverse strand, counting down.
GGACTGGGTACTTTGCGCCCACTCGCTATAGCTCTAACATGAACATTTAGTGTTGTTATCCCGTTCAGTTTTTTAGTCGTGAAGTTATGGAATTCTTCTGCATTGTCATTCACGGAGTTGTGCGTCCGCCTGTGTCGTCTAATGACTGTTCAAGTATGCTCCCTGGTCACAAATCTGCGCAACACCCGTTTGCATGGAATGCCTTCGACCATGCATCCACATCTTGTCAGGTATGTTGCCAATTTTTACCTCCCGGCTGTTGCTCTGGTGTGTAATATGCCAGCTCGAGCTAACCAAAGCTGACCGGTACGCCTGGAATTCTGCAAGTATGGCGAACGAAGATTGTCGGTTGGCGTCCGACTGTCACGCCGTTTAGGGCAATGCGGGGTGCCTCGGAGAGAAATGTGGCTGTTCGCTCGGCTTCCGGGCCCTTTTCGACACCTGCTATCCGGCTGGCAAGTTCGGCAGCCTGCCTGCTGGCGCAGCCGACCCCAACACCCCGCCCGACACCCTACCCTACACTGGGCTAGAGGAGTGCGAGCAGAAATGTGTGGAGACAACTGATCGCCGGCTGCTGCGCTTCAGGCGCCGTGGCGACCATGGCTGTTCGCTTTTCGCGGGCCTCACACAATACTCAGCGCCGTCGACGGACGTCATCGGGATGCGCGAGCTTGCCTGGTTCCCCCGCTAGGACGGAAACCCTTGGGAACAGTTCGTCGACGGCAGGCCTGGGACCAGGCTAGCTGGTCGCCAGTTCGTCTTCATCAATGACATCCAGGATGGTGACAAAGCCGGAAGGACCTGCCGACAGCTAGACGCCGTCCTGGACCCAGCAGAGAGTTGGCACGATATTGGGGCAGGACTCAGCATGCTGGAAAATCTAATTGATATTGCAGAAACACGAAGCCATCATCACAATTATTGCATTAATGTCGGACTGGGCACGAAAGCTATCGCCTGATAATTTTGTGTGAAGCAACGCCAAGACGGTCGTATTGCGGTACGGCAACACCCAATACAACAACCTTCCACGATACATTAGGCCTGAACATGACCCGATGCCCAACCGAATTCCATGCACACGCAAATGTTTTTCGATATGCTAGTAGGTCGGCTCTGCCATGGCTACGGCCTGGGAGAGCGACGGCCAGAACACGACCGTCGTCTGCCTCAGCGCCGTGTACGACGTGCACACGGTCATCTACCCGGAAGGCGAGTCGTCCAATCCGGTGCAGTTCCTCGTCACAGTGTCCATGGCCGTCGGGGAGTAGAAGAACAGCATAACACAGCACAGCACAGCATATCACAGCACGGCACGGCACGGCACGACACGGCACGGCACGGCACGGCACGGCACGGCACGGCACGGCACGGCACGACACGGCACGGCACGGTACAGCGCAGCACAGTATCGCCGCCGCCGCCGCCAGATTCGGCACGTGCGCCGATGGTCGCCGGGCAGGAACCGTTGGCCTCTGGCAATTTTCGCAACAGATACGCTGCGCTCCCATACGTCCAATGTTAGCCCGCTGTCCATCGCTGATATTGACGGACAGGTCCATGAGAGCGGGTCTTCCATGGAAAGGTGCACTCCACAAACGTGTGACGGTTGGCAAATATTTGATAGTTCGGCCAATAGCCCGGTGTTCTTCGTTCTTGACCTGCCGGTCATTTGTATACCTCCTTGTTATCAGCCATTGCATGAATTTCCTGGTGGCCATTATTATTTAAAGCGTAGAACAGAGGAACGTAACGACAAGAGCCCATGCCAAAGTTTGGCACACCAGGCGTTGCGTCAGCAGTGCATGAGCGTATGTGTTCGTACATGGGACAACATTACAATATGGTAGGAAGGAGTGTCGATAATAATGTACTGATATGAGTTTGAGCCAGACATTCGCGCTCCCTGGGCTATCTGTATTCACGCCTCAGTCACCAAAAATAAAAATAAAAATAGTCACGCTATAGCGATTGCTACGCAACAAACAAAAAGTAGCACATTCTGCCCGAATGGCGCAGTTCAGCGCTATCCGGGTCGCTGTCACGAAGGTGTCAACAGTGCCAGCAATGAACCTGGCCGCAGCTGTCCTGTGGCCTACAGCTCATCATGGTGTGTGCTGCGCCCTGTAATGGGAGACCCAGATATGAGCGTATCGCTCGACACCGGCCATGGCGGTGTCGAGCGCTCGGTTTGCCGACGACAGAAAACGTTGAGCCGTTCTGACTGTGGGACCGACAAACAATCACAGCTTTGCTTGGCAGAATTGTCCAAATGACCTGCACCCAGTTGGCTAGAATATTTGCAAAAACAAAATGACTACAACCTATCGGATGTGACGTCCTCCATCGACAAAACTATAAACAATAGCAGCACACGCGACGAACAAAAACGCCACATCATCACTGATCCTAGACCACATCACACAGCACTGGGCTATCTTTGAGCTGAGTTGTAAACACATTGTTGCAGATGAAAGATGGGACCATTGCATATTACTAGAAAGTATAATGGTCTATTCACGGGTGTAGTCGCAAAATGAAGCAACAGTAGATGGACAATACAGTTTCAATAGCTAAGAAACTTGAACGACTAGACATACCACCGATGTACTGGAAAATAGATCAACGGCAAACGTGCATCATCAAATAGCAATGCAAAATAAACCGGGAGACATCACTATATTCGCATAATTTTGGCAAGAGTGCATTATCACCATATACAAGCGGCTTCAAGTGGCACATCCAGGATTTTCCGAAGCCGTCAGTCCGACCCACGACATGTGATTAAACTTTTTTCTTTTTTTTAATGTCCGCCACCCAAGATCAGGTGACCAGGAGCGCCCTCTCCCCTTACCCAACGACTGCAAGCACCTTACGTTAACACCATAAAGTAAACAGTAAAGTCGCGGCACTCCCAGCTAAGATATGGAAAACAAATAAATAAGCATACAATGCATCGGGTATTAGAGCAGTAAGACTAATAATAAAGAATGCTTTTAGTAGTCATATCCAAAGGAGGCATATGACAGACAAGAAATTAGGGTCTAAACTATAATGTTAGCAGCTAGTTTGTGGCCGGATGGTGGTGAGCACTCCTGATTTGTTTTTGTTTTTTAACTTTGGCTCCTCCCACAACTCCACCCAGCTAAGCATGGGCTTGTTGCTGGGTGGAATGTGGGAGGAACCAGTGGTTGGGTGTTTTCAACTTTATATATGGCTAAGTGCAAACACACACACACATATACACCTACACACATACACATAATCACATGACAACACCCCAGCACACACACACACACACACACACACGCACACGCACACGCACACACACACGCACACGCACACGCACACGCACACGCACACGCACACGCACACGGACACGGACACGGACACGGACACGTACACGCACACGCACACGCACACGCACACGCACACGCACACGGACACGCACACGCACACGCACACGCACACGCACACGCACACGCACACGCACACGGACACGGACACGGACACGGACACGCACACGCACACGCACACGCACACGCGCACACACACACACACACACACACACACACACACACACACACACACACACACACACACACACACACACACACACACACACAGTGTTTAGATCTCCAATGATGTACGTAGGCATGTCCAGTCTGTTTATTGTTGTAAGAAACTCTTCAAATTCAGACAAAAATTTTGCATTATGACCAGGTGCACGATAGATCTGGCATATCAAATTACTTTGTTTATTATTCAATTCTATTTGCAGAAAAATACCTTCAGCTTCAGCAGCAACAAAATTAAATATAAAAACCTGTTTTGCAGTGAGTGATTTCAAAGCATAAATTGCAGACACTCCCCCAATTTTGTTTTCTCTGCTTTTGCAGAATAGTTCATAATCTTCGTCATCTAAGCTAAACGTGTGTTCATTTTCTTTTGTTAGCCATGTTTCCGAAATACATATAAGGCTCCATTTGTGATTCAGCTGGTTTAGGAAGATATTGAGCTCATCAAATTTATTTACTATGGACCTTGCATTCAAATGGAGAATATCTATGTTTCTTCCTATGTCAGGACCTATTTCAACTTGTTTACTGATGTCTTTAGCATCATATAAGTTACAATTATCTCGAATGCGTTCAAAATGAGAATACGTAAGGGCACGGTCATCTGAGATTATATTCAAGAATGGGTTAAATGTTTTATTTTCCAAGGTAAGTAGGTATTAGGACCCATTTGTAGGACCTTTGCAGCAAGGTAGTTCAATAGTTGTATTCTAGCAATCTACTACACTCCTTCTCACCAGACTCGGATGATTACATACCTAGACCGGAGGTGCCTAGCGATAAGTGGAGAATATTTACACCATTGCTGATGTGATACCACCATGTTGAGGAAATTAATGCAATGGGTGTCTGTAAAAAGAAAGAAAGAAAAAACTCGTTATGAAGGAAGCCATGCATAAGTCACATCCAAAGAGTTGCTCGGAGACAAAACATGAATATATTCGTTTTGTGCATAATTGTCTATGTATTTAGAAACAATTTCCCATTACACAACGAAGTTATTTAATTTATTTCAACAAAAATTTAATATATATCTTCTCTAAAATGCAAAACTTCATTTGTTACAAAGTACTAACCAACAGTTCCTTTTCTATTTCATTCATAAATGTCTAATGAGCGGTATGTTAACTACGTATAGGAGTACGGCCTTGCACGGAGCAATAGTACGAACGTGTGTTGTATTTTTGTTTGTTTAGGTGCTGGGTGGTGGTAGAAGTCAATGCATGTGAGTATCCTGATCCAAGTGTTTGTTCAGCTATTTGCCTAAACTGAGTAAATATGCACGAGTTAATTGAGTTAGTATGCTCACAGCCGGAATGAATAAATAGGCAGGTACAAGGCACCTGCCTACTATCAACAAAGAAACAAAGAAAACTTTTCCGCAAGCTTCGCGGGCAGAACAATTAGGTTTTTGCGAGGCGAAGCTTTCAAAATTTATCGTTTGATCTAGTATATTTCAGTTCCTACGGGGAGAGATGGAAGCGCTTCCTTGGTTGCGTCTTTCGTCGTTTATATTGCAATATCGACAGATGTAGCCATATGAAATGTGCAAAACTGATATCAGCTAACCAGTAATTTCCTGATATTTTTGGACAGATACTATTTAATGATAAGGACATGATCATGCACCTGCACCCAACACAAAAGTATTCTGCATGGTTCTTGGTTCTCGAGCTCTGTAATTGGCATACGAACCGATTAAAAACTTTCGAACGACAAATGATGAGTTGGGTTGAAAAGCCTTGACTTGATGTACTTGACACTCAAATAGTGTGGTGGGGGTCCGAGCTACCCATCCTCAAGCCATGATGTTTCATGTAGCGGAGACCTTAACAAATCATCAGCTAATGTGCCTTTGCTAAATGAATTGTTGTAGCCTTACCCGACCCAGCATAAAGTGTGATAGTGATTCCCTTTCGAACGTACTGGCAGGTTCAACCTGGCTGGACCCGCCTCCAATGACAAAGTTGGCGTAACCTCACCGCCAGCAGCTGCCTGGAAGGCGTTCAGCAACTGGCTGTCGTGCTGTATGTCCTGCGAAGCTGCCTCCTCCTCCTCCTCCTGGCGCTCCGACAACCAGGAAAACTTGATAGGTGGCAGCACTGGCAGCCACGGCTCTGACTTCAACATTACTGGAATCACAGGCCGAATTTACTGACGTACTCCCTATACCAACGCAAGCACACACACACACACACACACACACACACACACACACACACACACACACACACACACACACACACACACCAGTATATATATATATATATATATATATATATATATATATATATATATATATATATATATATATATATATATTTTTTTTCACCCACACCCACACCCACACGCACGCACACACACACACACACACACACACAGTATATATATATATATATATATATATATATATATATATATATATATATATATATATATATATATATATATATATATATATATATATATATATATATATATATAATATATACGTATAAACGTGCACACAGGCTATTTACACTTTCGGTTAAATGTGGACGTTTTAATACATCTCCTAAGTTTCAACGGAGGTTCCGTGAAATTGCAGTGTCCGAGAGTAGAACATAGAAGTGATAGAGCATTGGCTTCGCTTCCAGCAGAGTAAGCTGTCAAAGTCAATGACTCCGATGAAATGTCATCATATTGGTCCTGGATCATGAAATTATACCAGAGGCAAACTAGTGGTGTCCAGGTCGCGACCAAGCTCTCCCCGGATAAGACTCAGTCAGTCATCACAGAGAGACACTATACAAATACGGCAAAGTGCGGAGTGCCGTTTCACAGCTAGTGCGACCGCCGATGTGGTGAAGTCTCTAACCTTTCCCATGGACCTGTCCGTCAAGTACGGAAAAGACCCATTGCCGCAGTTGCTGTCGCTCGGGCGGTCCTCGGTACCGGGCTACGTGACCCGAGGTCAGGTCAACCGCCACCAGCGCCGACCCAGAGACGATGTCGTACTGCTCACGCACGTGCTGGACCATGGTCTCAGAGCTGGTGACATCGTCAGGTTCATGACCTCAGAACTCATGACAGTTTTGGCCACGACCATAGACTTGGAACAGTCAGAGCTACGGTCTAAGAGCTGGTTATGGTCAGGATTAGGATTTGCTAACTTGTGATAAGGCAATGGCGAGGTATCAGAGCTGTCGATAGCCGGTGCCATCGCTTTGAGAATAGTCTTGCCAATAGTCTAATGGCGATGACTTATTTCTTTGGTGATAACAGTGATCGGCCCCCTCCCCGCCTGCCCCTGATTTTAGAATTTAGCACTACGCCTTTCGCCATTGCATGGACAAAATATCATAAGGTCATACCATTCGCAGATTATTCTTCGCTGCCGAGCCCCTGGTGTCCAGGTCATCGCCTCCAAGCTAGGGAAATCGTCAGGACCAGAACCACCATGGTGGGGCTTCATCAGGGTCGTGGCCTCCGAGCTAGCGGCAACATCAGGGTCAGAACCACCCAGCTGGAGACACCATCAAGGTCATGGCTTCAGAGCTAGCGGCAAAGGCAGGGTCAGAACCATCAACCTGGGTTCACCATCAGGGCCATAGCTTCAGAGCTAGCGGCACCGGCAGGATCAGAACCACCCAGCTGGGGACACCATCAGGGTCATAGCTTCAGAGCTAGCGACAGCGTCAGGGTCAGAACCACCGTGGTGGGCTTCATCAGGGCCACGGCTTCAGGACTGGCGACAGGGTCGAGATGCAGCCTTCGACGAAAGATCGCGGCTCCCTGAGTTCCTAAGAATCATTCAAAGTTGACAGCTATATTGAAGGAGACATATCCCGACAGCTTTCCTTTGTAGTGCAAACAATCAGAAAACAAACAAGCTGTCATATACACATCGGCTGATAAACGGACGATCAACCGAACAATGTTCCTGCTGTCATGCGTATCCAAGTCTAGCTTCCACTACGGTGGCTTTCCTACCTGTCTGAATTCGCTGCACCGCCACGGAGACTGCTCGTTCAATAAATAAGCGTAGAAGTGCATTGGAAACTAAAATGATTGTCACCATATCCTCGAAATGGTTGAAGATTCATGTTCATTTCAGTCATCTACGCTACTAAAGCTGCTGCGCTGAGCATATGCACCTTTCATCCCTGTAGGCCGGATGTTTGAAGAAGATGGATCAACATATGCTGCCTGCGTCCGACAACAGAGGTGTGACGTTTTGTTGACCTGCAGTCTTCTCTATGACCTGTCGCGTCCTCGAAAATACACGTACCTATTCATCCAGTAGAAGTTGTTGACCAGTGGCGCCTCCATACCCGCTGAAGCAGTCAGAGAGTCCACCTCGGCCGTCCCAGGGCATGACGGTGCCATACAGAACAGCAGGAACGTCCACGTCGATGGCACCAACAAATGAAAGTTCTCTTCACCAAGCTGAGGCTGAAGTCAGGAAAAAGCACATGCATATGTATATATGTATACCGTAAAGCACGACAAGCACTATTAACATTTTGCAAGTTACAATCCCAGAACGATCGCATCATTGCAACATGTTTCATTTCGATTACGGCATCTGGTTGTCTTAGCTACACATAATCGATTGGCGAAAGCTTAGCCAGATGGAGAACATTAACTAGTACCGCTTTTGTACAGGCCTCCAAAGACACGACGGTTCTCAAAAAACGTTTGAAAAATAACTGCCGAAAGCTTTGCAGAATTGGTCACATGTCTTTGCTTATCTCAAGCCCAAATTGTATCCTACGCCGTGCACATAATTTTCTTCATCTTTCAAAATCCAGGGACTTGTAACCATCTCATCTAGTACTTCTTACAGAAAAAGCTGGTGACATGGAGAGTGAGAGTTTAGCGTGCTGTATGTAGCAAGATATCGCGAATGATACCCGATATATATATATATATATATATATATATATATATATATATATATATATATATATATATATATATATTTCAAGCTACTGGCTGCGCTTCCACGTCAGTTCATGCAACTTTTATAGCAAATTTGAGAATTGGCACGCTACATCGCCTCAAACTAATGGCTGGGCTTCCACGTTAGTTCATGCAACTTTTATAGCAAATTCGAGACTTGGCACGCTTCATCGCCTCTGTGTAAAAGAATAGCTGATGCATGACTGAAATATTCCCCAAAGTAATTCATAAGAGCTTGTGATAATCAATTGGCAACATGCTACATGCCAGCCCAGGTGGGGAATATGTCTTCGGAAACAGTGTCCTGAAACTGTGCTGTTTAATGTCTCGTACCGAAGAGTAAAATGCATAACGAAGTCGGTTTCAGCATGCACAGTAATTCCACAGTAACTCGACCCGAAAGAGGTCATCTCAGGTCGAGTTTGTTTAAGGACTTACAATTGCTTTGGAGAGGTACTGACCAATACTACCTGCTATGGCGTGACGGCTTAGGAACCTGACGTGGTATATTAAATGTTAGCATACAATGTAGCTTGCGTCGGGTAAATGCAATGTAGTTTACAATACAAAGCGGCGGAGCGAGTTTTCCCTTCGTCGCGACAAAAAAAAAATCATTGAAATGCACCGAGGATCCAGAACGAGTGACTAGCTTGTGGTGATGATCATTGTCATGCCATGCACACCATGTCACGTACTCTATTATTTGAGTAAGATCGGGGACCACCAAATATTTCAGAACTGTGTCCCTATTTCATATCATGTGTGTGCAAGGACACCTTTGTAGTTATCTCGGCTTGAAGACAGCATGCACGGCTACGCTCTTCACCTTCTGCTCTGATTCCGTCCACTTTGGAAACACCAAGACAGCAGTGCTGTGTTCCTTTTCCTCATTGTCTTCTTTTTTCATTTTATAGCAATCGAACTATGCAGCCAATCCACACTATCTTATGCTGTGGCAGGTCACATATGGATAAATGAACTACTAATTGTGTTTTCCTGTACGCAGGATTGCCTTCATGCATAGGTGTTATGCATGCAAATTCATGACGTGGGAGGGGGCTTACTACCAGGCCTGCATAACATTCTAGAAGCTAAATTAATCCGCGCCGTCTCTCCGGTCAAATCCTCCCACCCCGTCTCGCGGGGGGGGGGGGGCTGGGCGGTTGAAAACCCCTCTCTAAAATCCAAACAAATCATCGCACAAAAACAAAAGAGGTGCCATCGTAAAGCGCTCGATGAGTATGGTCCGGATCCACCCCCAAAACAATTTCTCCCCAAAAGTGACGTCACCAGGGGAGCTAGATTTTCACAACTTTTCACGACTTGCATTATGTATTTCGCTCTGGGAGTTCAGTTTGTGGATATATGAAGGATTTTTTATTTGGAATGAGAAAAGGACAGCGAAATCGACCAGGGCCATGACATTTTTTTTCGCCCGCCCCCAAAATTAAAATGCTACTTTTTTTAAATTTCAAAATTTTGAGTTTTCAAGTTTTCTTTAGTTTTCATTTTCCAATGAGTGGACCAGACCGAGAAATGTTCTTGGAAGTCAATGTTCCCTAACAAAAATGCTTACATTGGCCAGAATCTTATATTTGAACTGCAATTGGCAAATGTGTAAAATGTATATGTAGTCAAAAATGGAAAAACAATTACACTCGTACGTTTTGTTGCATTCCTAAAGATAAGCAAACGCTGAAAGTTTTATTAAAATATCTGCATCCGTTAAAGCGTGATGACTGTTTGAACTTTTTGGAGGTGACCTCACTTGACCTTGATTAACACGTTGACCCTAGATGACCTGAGTTCAACATTTCGAAACAGCATGCTAAATTGAAGTGGGAAAAGGTATGCAAGTTTGGGTGCGCTGCCGCGCGCCTTTCGTCCACTATCACCGAAAACCCTGAGGGGGGCGGTTGAAGACCGCCCCCTCCCCCGAGACGGGACGGACTAATGCGGGCACAGGTTACAATTCCATGCAATCTATGAACAATGGTTAAGCTGAATTCACAGATAGAACTTATTTCGTAAGTGGAAGGGTTACGGAAAGCAGCCGCATTCTGATTTTCAAGCATGATTGAAAAATAAATTGAATTCGATTATTCCACAATCGTGTGCGTGCTAGAGTCACACATAATGAAAACAAGATATAAACATAAGTTGTCGGTTGGTTGGTTATTTGGGCTCAGGGGCGCATCGATATATGAATTGTCGGAAAAAAAATTTGCCAAAGTAGTATGCAATTGCAAACCTAATAAGCCAACAAGCCATGTTCTGGAATACAATTTTATCAAAAACGCATAATCGGTGGTGCCTGGCGATCTGGGTAAATGCCATTTCCCTTTTTATACGAGGTTGGTGCCTGGCGATCTGGGTAAATGCCATTTCCCATTTAATACGATGTTGGTGCTCGTGATTTAAGTAAGCCTAACTTGCACACAGATAAGAACAGCAGTAGATCAATATAATGCACATAAGTGTCAAATGCATTCTGTCACCAGGGCCAGGACGCATAGTCTGCCAGCTTCCTCAAATTCTTGTACATCAATGTCCAACATAGGCTGAAAGGGATCCTTTCTCTTCAGACAAACTGCGTTGGCTGCCCCAAACCTGGAAGAAAGACATTACATCAGTTGTACAATAGTCGCTGCCCCTGGGGAAATGCCAAATGCTAATTATGTTGGCCGGCCGAACCACAGGACGTTCGAAATGGAAATCGCCCTGGCTGACTTCAGACCGAGAGGCCTGAAATTGTACAGCGCTCACAACAGCGCGGTAGGTTGGCAGTTCGAACAGGGCTGGTAGCAGACGGCAACTGAGGTTGCTGCTGCTGAGACGATATACTAGACCTAGAACGTTAGACTCGGAACATGGCTGGTAACAATGGACAACTGAAGTGGCTGTTGCCGAGACATATCAGAACCTGAACAATACTTTTGGCAAGGAGCAACTGAAGTCACTGCTGCTGAGACGAACAAGGCTGGTACCAAAGGGCAACTGAAGTCCCCACTGCGTGGACGCGTTACATCAGACCCCGGCATTAGTAGGATGATGTGTAAACCAAAGTCGTGGTTGCAGGACAGGGGGGAGTGTTTTTTTTAGGCGTGCCGGACCATAAAGGTCATTTGCGCCGCCTTTAAAGGAACACTTTACATATCTATCTATGAATGAGAGTGCTACGATCAAGGTACAGGGAAGTGGACATTTACGTTAAGGGAGTTTTACGTTATATCTTGTGCGAAGTTTTGGGTGCTGAAGACGGGGCTGGGTTGGGGACGTCTCCCTGATGTCCAACTGGTTTTAATTTTACTTTACTCCTGCACATAATAACTTGTGGTTGGGTGAGGCTCGGGTGTTTTGAGTGTCGAGTTGATTTTGCCAGGGTGCCGGCTTTAGCCTACTCCTATCGAAGAGCACCGATGGATTTTTACCGTGCGGACAAGGAGGTAATTGTCCACACCGCCTCTGACGCCGGCTGCTGCGTGTTAGTTGTTAGTAGTTGGTTAGTCTATGCATGCCGTTCAGGGTTGTCAGTTGGGTTAGCACGGTGTTTGACAATTTGGCTCTTCCACGTCCGCTGTTCCTCTGGGTAGCCATTTACGTTACGGGTCGGAAGGCAAATCTGCTCATTTACGTCCGACGGCTCCTCTGGGTAGTCGTTTTACGTTAAGCTACTTTTTTAAAATCTTTTTTTAGTTTCTATGTTTTCCTAAAGCAAGCCGGCTCACCTACCTCCGACGGCACCGCTAGGTAGCCAATTATTCCTAACTGGGACGCAAATGGACTCATGTACGTCCGACGCCATGCGGGGATGGCTATTTACGTGTTTTCTACGAGTGTTTCGAGGTCATGTATTGCAAGTTGATGTGAACGTTGGTGGTGCCTAGAGTTCTGCTAGTTCTGTGGCATACAGATATTCAAGTAGCAATTGAATGATGGGCGCTGCATGACCGATGTAGTCGATGCGCCCCTGAACTCCAATAACCAACCAACCAGCAATTGAATGAGTTCTGCGTGTTTGTTACCGAGAAGCGATGGAAGCGATAGGGTGATGCCCTCTCTCTGGCAGAAGGCTTTAAGTGGTTGTCTCTGAGAGCTATAGCTACTGCACTCTAGCAGGATGTGGCCTATGCTTAACGTGGTATTGCAGGTGTCGCAGTGAAGTATTGTGTGCTGGTCATCCTCTAATCGAGGCTCTGCTAGTTTTGTGCAACCGGTTCTAAGTCTAGTGAGGATGACCTCTTTTTGTGGGTGAGACTGATTTGATGTGAGACGCAATAAAACCAACCATGTGCCTATGGTTGGTTTTATTGCGTGGGCGTGGTTGAATTTGTGCTGTGTTGAGTTGTGTTGTGTCCATGTGTTCTGTTGGTGTTGGCGAATGTGGTGTTGTAGGAGTGCTTTGCAATCGTCTACCGAATATTCCACGCTGGGGTAGGTGTTCGATGCTAAGGCTTGCTTCGCGAGCCGGTCTGCTTCTTCGTTACCTGGGATGTTGGCGTGGCCCGGAATCCAGAGGAATGAAAAGTTCATGTTTATGTTATGGGCCGCGATTTGTTGGATCCGATCAATGATGTGATGAGGACAGTCGTGGGTGTTGCTAATTGACTGTAAGACGGATTTGGAGTCTGAGAAAATAACTACGTTTCTGACTTTTCGCTTAATGAGAATGAAAAGAGCGACCAGAATGGCCATTGCTTCAGCGGAGTAGATGGAGAAGTTATCCGGTGGGCGTTCGGAAAGTCTGAGACCTGGTCCAGTGATGCCGATGCCTAATTTAGCCTCGTGTTTCGACCCATCCTTGAATACGAGTGATTTGTGATTGTTGTCATCGGCGAACTGAAAGAGGCCTACAATCTTCGCCGATGTGACGGTGGCTTTCTTCTCCGAGAGCAAGTACTCGACCTTTGGTTGACTGAAAGTCCAGAAGGGCCCATTGGGCGATCGAGCTGCAGTGGATGGCATTATGAGGTTAAGATCTGAGAGGTCCCTGACAATGTGAATGCTACATGGTGGAAGTTCGCGGAAATAGGCTCTTGTCGTATCTGCCAGGCATGAAGCAGCGCTGTGCCGGATGATTTGGAATGGATTTGATTTTGCTGTGGTAGCGGCACAGCCGTTGTGTCCTCCGGTGGTGGAATGATGGTGTGTTTGAGTCTACTAGAAGACTAGCTATCGATGTAGCATAAAGGGCGCCTGTGGCTGCTCTGATGCACCTGTTTTGGATGACTTCTAATTTTTTACTCTGACTTTCTGAAATTGTGGAAAATATGATGATGTTGTATTCTATGATGGATCGTATGATTGATGTGTACAGTCGCAGAAGTGCTTTCCTGTCTCCGCCCCGGTCTGTGCCTGCAAGTGCACGTATTATGTTGACGCGCTTCGCGCTTCGCTTCGTGATGTCGGTGATATGGATGTTGAAACTGAGCTTTTCGTCTAAATGCACTCCTAGGAATTTGAAACGTTTCACCTGCTCGATGGCTTTGCCATCGATTTTAGGTAACGTTTTCGGTGTGGGACGGAGACGACTGTATGTGACAGTGACCGATTTTTCTGCTGACAGGGTGAAGCCCCAAGTTTCGCACCACTTTGCAATGTGGTCTATCCTGTCCTGCTTGAATGTTTTTTTTCCAGGTTTAAGGAAGCATTGTGATGTTGTCCGGATTGCTATGTCGTCAGCGAAAGTGAGTATTGAAGTGAAGTGTCCCCGTGGTCGGTAAGTATCTCGTTGATCATGATGATGAAGAAGCTCGGTGAAAGCACGCTCCCCTGAGCCAGGCCCTGCTCATGAGTTGTGGTGTTTGATGTGACACTCCCGCATCGGACCCTAAGAGTCCTATCTATGAGGAAGTTGAAAATGAAGTGTGCCATGTGTCCGCGTAGACCTATCTTATGGAGTTTGTGTGTCAGCGCTGACTTGTGCACTAGGTCGAAGTTGGCAGTGATGTCTAGGTAGGCCGCTATTGTTGTACGTTTAAAGTATAGGCCACTTTTGATGTCATGCACTAACCTAATGAGATTGTTTGTAGTTGATTTTTGCTGTTGGAAGCCGCATTGAAATTCGTCGAGCAGGTCGTTGTGTTCCAGAAATTTCCTGAATCGTGTGTTGACCATGCGTTCGACCAGCTTGCTAGCACAGCTAGTAAGTGAAATGGGTCTATAGCCTTTTGGGGTGAAGTGATCTTTGTGCGGCTTTAGCAATGGTATGACTACGCTCTCCCGCCAGGATGCGGGAAACGTGTCGCTTTGGTACAGTTCATTTATGGCCCTTAGTAGATACGTTAGGGAGTTTTTGCTAAGACGTTTAAGAAACTGGTAGTGGATGTCGTCCGGTCTAACCGACGTGTTTCTACACTTGTTGAGGGTAAGTTATAATTCGTGCATAGTGAATGACTGACTGTAGATTTCTCTATTGTCAGAGCTAAAATTTGCTTTGGCGGCAAGGGCGTCTAGAACGCTTGCTATAGTGGTGTCATAGTTGATGTTGCCGGATACGCTGGCGTAGTGCAGTTTAAAGTGGTCTACGACTTGTTGTGGGTCAGTGATGTGCTGTCTATTTACCGTCAGCTGGGGGAAGGGGCCTGGTGGTGGGCGTTTCAAGTTGAAGGGCTTCATCAGGTCCCAGATTCTGCCGGTAGGTGTGAACCTATGGAATTGCGAGGCAAAAGACTGCCAAGAGTTTTGGCGTGCTGTTCGAACTGTGTACCGGCAGTGTTCTTGAGATTGCCTGTATACTGATAGGTGTGCTTCGCACACGCATCCTTTGAATTGTTTGTGGGCACGGCGCCATGCGGCGATCGCCCTTTGACAGTCCGGGGTCCACCATGGCGTAGATGCCTTTTTCCTAGGTTTGTTACTTTTAGGACTGAGTCTTGTACTGCTGAGCTGACGGCCCTTAGGATTGTCTCTATCTTATTGGTATCTGAAGTTTCTAGGTTGAGGTTCACCTGTTCCTCGAATTTAGTCCAGTCCGCTCTTTCAAATTCCAAGATTGTCTGAATAGTTTAGTGTGGTGGATAGCGTCCGTGCTGAGCCTAATTGTGATTGGATAGTGGTCACTCAGCCCGGGAACGTCTGAAACTGACCAGTCAAATAGTGAGCTAAGTCGTGGGGTGCAGCACGTTAAGTGTATGCAAGTGTCCGATCCTAATCAAGTCGGGTTGTGGTGGGTGGCGGCCCCGGTGTTAAGAAGTACTAAGTTGTGGTTCGAAATAAACTGATGAATTTCGTGCCCCCTAGTGTCTGTCTGGTCGCTTCCCCACGAGGGGCATTTAGCATTAAAGTCTCCCACAATGAGAAAGGTTGCAGGATACAGGATAAAAACTCAATCACCTGCTGCATTGCATTGATATCATTGGGAACCGGTATACCCAAGGTAAATATATTACATTTTGCGTAGTCTAACCAAACATGGCTTAACTCACCGAGCAGAGAAGTATTGATCAGCGAAGCTTCCAACTAGGATGACTCCCCTGAGGCGGCCAATGTCTGCTGTCCGCAACGTGGCACTAGCTGGCAGCAGCAGAATTCTGTCCGTGCCATCCAGCGGCGACTCGGTAAGTTGTCCTGCCAGCCAGCGATCCAGCTCCTCGCTGGCCAGTGCCAGTGGAACGGATGGTGCACCACTGCGGCCGACCACACACAATGGACCGTTTGTGACTGTTCTTAAATATTTATACAACTGGCATGTTAACCCCTTTTGCGCATTTTCAGCAATGCAGCTCTATGCTATCCATACTTTTACGTGACACCTTGCCATGTATGAGAAATAAAGCAATTCGTCGTAGTACAAGTTTCCCAAAATATTGTTTTCAATGGTCACAAGGTTCGCATGATCATATTTTAAAAAACCGCCCACCATTACAAAACAGACATATGACCTGGCATATGCGCACCGTCATGAACATTGCAATGCACACACACACACACGCACATACATGTATTTATATACATGCATGGGTAGTGGCATAAATATCTGGTGAGCATGAGCAATTTATTATACTTTGACATTCTCTGATTTTATTTTCGCTCCACTTTTCAAAGTAATTGAACCGTACCATTAACCCGCGCCGTCTTTCAGGTCAGATCCTCACACCCCGCTTCCAGGGGGGCAGATAGTAACCCCCTTTAAAATCCAAACTACGCGTCGCACGAAAACGAAAGAGGTGTCATCGGAAAATCATCGGAAGTTGACGATTATGGTTCGGATCCACCCCCAAAACAATTTTACCCCAAAAGTGACGTCACTAGTGGGGCTAGATTTTCACTATTCACGACATACATTATGTTGTTGGCTCTGGTGAGTTCATTTTTGGGTGATATTTGAAGACAATAATTATTTGGAATTAGTAAAGGACAGCGAAATCGACCAGCGCCATAAATTTGTCTTGCCCCGCCCCGCCCTCCCCCCCCCACACAATTTTTTTTTTTCATTACAGAAATTTGACTTGAGTTTTCAAGTTTTCTTTAATTTTCCTTTTCTAATGGGTAGAGCAGACCGAGAAACGTTGTTGAAAGTCAATTTGCCCTGACAAAAAATGCTTACTTTAGCCAGAATCTCTGGTTTGAACTGCAATAGGCAAATTGCAAAATTTATATGTAGTCAAAAACTGAAGAAAAAAATGAAAAATTGCCCTCCTACTTTTCTTCCAGCCCTAAATATAAGCAAACATGAAAGTTTCAATAAAATATATGTATCCATTAAAACGTGACGACTGGTTGAACGTTTTTGGAGGTCACCTCACTTGACTTTGACTAACTCATTGACCCTAGATGACCTGATTTATCATTTTGACACAACACGCCAAATTGATTTCGGAAAAGGTATGCCAAATTTTGGCGCGCTCCCGTGCGCTGTTCACTCACCATCCGCGAAAAACCTGAGGGGGCGGTTGAAGACCCCCCTGAGACGGGACGGGTTAACGTTTAGCTTGCGTTTAGCTTGTTTATTCAGTGAGAGCGGCGTATACGAGCACATTTTCCAGCACATTTCCCGTCGCTTTCACCCTTATTCCCATCTTGCAACAAGCTAGTTCATAGTCGGTTGGGTATGCAGGGGAAGCCTTACAGGACTTGCATCCAAATAACCAAAAAAAAATTGAGACGTAGCAAAAATGTGTTCTGCCCTCATGAGTGAAGACTGCCTAAATGTGGCAACCGTGCTTTAGTGACGGGATGGTGAACTGACAGGCATCTTTGCCTGTGACTACTTCAGCTATATACCACATAACATAAAGCGCAAAGTAGCACTCGCATGTGGCGTCCTCCCTTCCTCTTCGGATTCATGTTGTTTTTCCTATATTGGCTGGAATTGCCGCGACTTGCCAATTTATTACGACGTTAATGTATGGTTCTTTTTGTCATTAAATAAAAGGTCGTGACTACTCCTGATTTCCTAACCATGGGTGACGAACTATAAATGAAAATAATTGACCTTCACCTGCACTCATGCGACACACACACACACACACACACACACACACACACACACATATATATATATATATATATATATATATATATATATATATATATATATATATATATACATACGTACCATACATGCAAGGCATGCAACCTAGCATTCGATGTATTACAGCGAATAGTGTTTTGTTCCACCCCCTCGTTTTGTTCTGTATAGCTAAACACACAGTAAAGCATGCCTTTCGCCCTGTCGCGACATCTAACCGTTTATCGGTGCGCCGTCCCATGGTGTGTGCGCTCCCTACCTTGCCCGTTGAGCTGCCAGACCGGGTTCTCACATTATCACGTGCTCCAGCAGGCCATGCCGTGTTGGGGCGCCAGTGTAGAGCCGACTCTGGTGAGCGGAGATGGTGATGACCTGGGGGTGCGACCTGACGCCGAGATGGTCGCACAGGTGGGACCAGTCCAGACAGTTGAGCGTGGCCAGGTGCTTGGTCACATGGTGCGGCAACGTTTGCAGGTGCCAGATCAGAGCTCGGCTCGGAGGGTCCCCTGAAAACTTGAGCTTGCTAACTGGACGCACCGCGCCAACACGCTCCGATGCGAGATGCGCGTGCAGCGCAACACCTGCACTGCGCTCCTGAGTGATGTTGCTAATGCGAATGCACACACTATGTCCAGTGCGTTTTTATGTCCGAAGTATCATCAGTCCACCAACCAAAAGGCATGCTTTTATGTACAGAAAAGCATTGCAGTGCAGATAGTTCTTGTTAACATGTAGCTAATTTGCCCGGAGTTCCCAGAATCTGCAGTGATGCAGCGCAGAAGACGTCAACATGTTGTTTGTGTTTATCCAGTTCTACTCTGGCTTTTGTTCTTCCAAAAGCAGCACTTGAAATACTCAGTTGATTCATACGAGTAAGTTTCGAATCCCTACGTATTGTATCGGGAGCGTGG
Source organism: Imbricaverruca yamaguchii (assembly GCA_034440575.1). Classification (NCBI taxonomy): domain Eukaryota; kingdom Metazoa; phylum Arthropoda; class Thecostraca; family Neoverrucidae; genus Imbricaverruca; species Imbricaverruca yamaguchii. Next base: position 496,464 of record JAOTOL010001488.1, on the reverse strand, counting down.
TATGCATAGCGACGTAGAAGAACAAGAGGTTCGCAGCTACATTTGTTTCGTGACCTAAGCCTTATGGAATAAATGACGTTGTCCCTCCCCCATTCCCCAATCTTACTTTGTCCCATGTCCCCATCTCTCTCCATCCTACCTTTCACCAGCGTCCCTACGTTCCTGATATAAGTGAACTTTCTCGTGCATACGAGGATCGTCTTTCAACTGCTTCCTTTCCTCCTCCTCCTCCTCTTCTTCTCTTTGCACGGTCTCTACGTTTAGCTGTGCCTCCTTTTCCTACGAGCGAGGGCGAGGCTCGAGCGAATCTACTGCTGTATATATGGCACAAACTGCATCTAAGTGGTCCGGTCCAACTGAGTGGTCCGGACTAGCCAGACTGAGTGGCCCGGCCCAACTGAGTGGTCAGGACCAGACAGACTGAGTGGCCCGGACCAGACAGACCGAATGGTCCGGACCAGACAGACTGAGTGATCTGGACCAGACAGACTGAGTGGTCCGGCCCAACTGAGTGGTCCGGACCAGTCAGACTGAGTGGTCCGGAACAGCAAGACTGAGTGGCCCGATCAGGTTCGGCCCGACCGTCACGCTTGTGAAACCGTATTGGGTTTTGTTTGACTGCAGTATTTCATCTTTCCTCTGAAACACGTATCGCGTTCAATTTTAATTCTTCAACAATTTTAGCCCTATAAAATTGAAGCCAATAGTATACTGGCTTCATGAAGTACATCCGACTTCTTGTGAAAGAAAAAAGCTCGTCGAGGCATCTTGGCCCCCGGACAACTTTGAGTGGGAAAATTGCAACTTGAAATGATGGATTATAACATGAAATACTGTTCAGAGCCGGATATACTCCAGTGATAATTGGAACAACATGCAGCGTCCTACCTCTCCTGAAGTGCTCTCAATATTTGCTCAAATAAAGAGGAATTGCTGCGTCATTCCAAAGTGGCTGAGAAGTTACCGTAGACATGACATCGCACCCGGTGCTTGCCATCCGTCCCAGGCAACAAAGGTGGCACACTTCACTTGCGTTCTGAGAGCTTGGGTTCAATCTCAGATGAAATTAAATCAACCCCTGCCGTCTTGGGGGCCGTTTTACGCCGTAAGGTTTTTGTGCTCTACACCGATGAAGAAGAAAATTTGTGAAAAAAAAACAATTCAATATGAATTAAAAAAAACTAAAAGTTGTCCAACTTTAAATGAACATATTTTAATTTTGTGATTGACAAATGCTTTTGAACCAATGTCATTTTTCCTTCCTTTTCTGATCCCAAATAAATGATGGTTGTCAAATATTATCCACGATGAATTCCCCAGAGCAAAAATGGGACTTCAATCGTGACTACATAACCAAGTTGTGGTCACTTGTGAGGTGATAGAATGTGTGGGTTGATTCTGGTTCTACTCGTCGAGAGCTTTTCCAAGACACCTCTTTGGTTTTCTTGCGACGCGTAATTCGGAGACTAAGGGGACTTATAATGACCCCCTCCCCCGAGACGGCGTGTGAAGATCTGACGGGAAAGACGGAGACGGGATAACATCTAGCTCCCAGTGGCAATGAACCATGCCCTATAATCGCATGATTATAGCTACAGCCACGAGTCAGGACTGATAGCGGCATGTCATGGACCCCCGGTTCCGAGCGGAAACTCCGCCCCGCCCGTCGGCCAGCGCCGGCCAACGGTGACGTCAGCAGATGACTTCAGACAGTGACGTCTGACGGTGACGGTACACGAATCGTTGCACCATGCTACTATGGGCCAGAACGGCCTGAAATGGTATATATCACTGAATTTTCGAAGTGCATCCGTAAAAAGTCGATTTCGGAGGTGGTTGTCAACGTAGAAACTGATTGTGACATCCGTTTTTGTGTTTGATGCAACTTGTTGAAATATTGATATTGTTAAGATGTAATATAAAATCGTACGGTGCGAGTCAATTGAAAACTATGCAACATATACTGTACATTTGCAAATACGATGAACTCGGGAACATAATTGGGAGAGTTTGTAATAATATTAAGCACTCGGTAACATGGAAAATATATTCGTTAGCACCGTCATCATCGGTGTAAACCAAAGATTATACAAAACAAAAACAAAACAATGAAAACAAGGCATAACCAAAAGCCCTCACTCACTGTAGTCTGATTCGATAATGTTTTGATCTTCGATGGCTTGCAGCAGATTTCAAGCGTCTGAGGTCAATGACCTCTTACCCCGGGCTGCTCCTTGAAAACAATGATGTACGGCGGAGGAGCTGATGGGCGGTCACTGCTCAACAACAAATGCCTGAACTGGTAGGTGATGTGCAGTCGAGTTTTTCCGTGCATGACCGACGCGGTATACACGAACGCCCTTGTTGCTGGACTTTTGGGCTTCCTTGCCCATGATTCTGATGGCAAAGAGTAGTGATGCTATGCCTTTATTTCCGTAGATCAGCATTCTGTGCAGTGTTACTGGCATCGGGCACCAAGTGTACAGCGCACCATAGAGCTCCGCCGTGCAGTCGTAGTAGTCGGCGAATTTACTTGAGTCGACTTGGTACCCAGATGCCAGACTTCCAGGGTGGTGTGGAGGCGCCGGACTCCTTCGTGAGCTACTTCTGCCAAATTCAATTCGTCGCTGAACGTCCATCTGGCCGTGTTGCCGTCGTTCAACATTCCGCCGCTACCTGCTCCAGGCTGGTCCACGTGGAAGTGCAGAAGATGTCAGAGCTGACCCTGGACCAACTTCTTGAGCCGAATGACTTCCTCTTTGTCAGTTATTGACCTGCACTGCCACCTTTTGTGCTTAGTGTGTAGCTGATGCGCAAGACATACTCGAAAAGTCGGATACAGGTGTGCGGAGTGCTCAGGCCGAGTCGCAGATGTTCTCTGTTGACTGTCAACCGACGCACACGGTGAAGATCACTTGCCGATGCACCCTTCACGTTCACGACATCTTGCTTCAGCCACTCTTCATTAACTTTGAATAATTTTTTTGTAGTTTTCCCTGGATCTGGCCCATGTAGCTTTCAGTCAGACTATACAGGTATTTACATATTGGCTGCAACGAATTGGTTCGTCTGGCTACCTTTCTTCCTGACGAAGCCGAAATATTCTGCACTGTGGTTGTTTCAGACCGCCACCCTGATAAGCACGCTCAATTGCTGCTCTTCTGGACATTACTGATTCAATATAGGGGAGATCGGGTCTAGGTGATACCCGAAACGGTCGATACAACATTTTCTCCAAAAGTATGAAGCCGGTTGCCATGGCTACCACAAATGTTGCCATGCCATGGCTACCTTCTCCGAGAAGGGGGTTCATGTGTTGGACAAAGCGTATGAGCATGTCCTTAAGTGAAACTAGGAAATGGGGTGGGGAGGGATGAAATTGTATTGCCATCTCAGGAAAATTCCAATAGTGTCAGCCGAGGCAATAGAAAGTCAAAGTTAGCAAATAGGGACGGCAGTAGTTCAAGGAGGCAGAGTGGTAGTTCATCTAGTGATAAAAGAAATCCTCAGCACGAAAAAGCCAAAGGTGGTTATGGAACATTTGTTAAGTGTATGATGATTAATGCTCAGATTATCCGATCCAAATTTGATGAGATCAAGTGTTATGTTGCTGAGGAGGAACCAGATTTTGTTTGCATTACGGAGGCATGGGTGAGTGAGAAGTATTTTGGAGATAACTTGCAGGACTATGAGATCCAGGGATACAATATGTGTTCGTGCAATAGGGGTCCAGAAGTAAAAGGTGGTGGTGTAATGCTCTATGTGAATAGCTTATTCAGTTCTCAAAAAGTAGCAGGTGGAGATACAAATGTGTCTGTGAAGTCCATTTGGCTTGATGTCGCTGAGGGAAAAGGCAACAACAATACACAGAGGATAGGAGCTTTCTACCGATCAGGAACCCTAATATATTCTCAGCAACTGGAGCTTGATAAGGTGATTTGTGAGGAAATCAGTAGAAACTTTCAGAGGAAGTGCCTTATTATTGGTGACTTTAATCTAAAAGGATATGAAAATGTTGGTGTTGGCTCCCCATCATGCAAAATGTTTAGGAAATGCCTTGAAGAGGACCTGTTCTTACACCAGTTCGTATTGGAACCCACCAGGCATGGCTCATCTTGGACCTTGTATTCTCGGATTTAAGTGACTTGGTTCAAGACTTGACTGTAGGAGCAAACTCTGGGAAGAAGTGACCATAACATGCTAACATGAAGAAGTGACAATAACCATAAGTGCCATCAGATGGGAATTCTAATTCTCCAATTTAAATACCTGTGAAATGTGGGGAAAATTCAAATCTTGCTTGAAGGAAATTCAGGTTAGACATGTCCCCCCAAAGCATAAACGCAAAAGAAGGGTAGGGAAGCCAGCATGGCTTGATAAAAGCAATTAAGGCTAAGAAAGCTGCATTTAGAGTGTTTAAAGAAGCTTCAAATATCGTAAATCTAAAGGCGTATCGAAAAGCTGAAGATTCTGTGAAGCAAAAAACCAGAGCAGGAAAGCGAGAAAAAGAACTGGATTTAGCTAGAAACTGTAATGGGGACAGTACAAAATTATTTAGTTTCTACAAGCTGAACAAAGTTTCTAGCACAATTGATCCACTGGAAGTAAATGGGACTATATTGGATGAGGATAGTGAGATGGTTGAGGAGCTGAACAAGCAGTTTAAATCAGTGTTTACATTGGAAGATATGACCAATCTGCCGACCGTACACCATAGTTCAGTGACATGTGGTCTGATAAATGATGTTGATTTCATTGATAGTGATGTTGTTTTAAATTATATCAGGAAAATAAAGCCAAGCAAGGCCTATATAAGCCAAATAAAGCCAATAAGGACCTGATCAAATTTATGCCAGGATATTGCGGGAAGCTGAAAAGGAACTGGCATTTCCACTTAGTATAATATTTTGTAGATCAGCTTCACGAAATGAATTTCCAACAGATTGGAAAAGGGCAAATGTAGTTCCTATTGTCAAGAAAGGAGAAAGAGGGAAAGTTGAAAATTACAGGCCAGTAAGTATTACATCCCTAGTCTGCAAGGTACTCGAATCAATTATCAAGGATAGAATAGTTAGTTATCTGGAAGGTAGCAGATTGATTCAAGATACTCAAAATGGGTTTAGAAAAGGACGGTCGTGTCTCACAAATCTCTCGGACTTGTTTAACTTCGCCACAGAACAATTTGATCGGGGAAATTAGATTGATGCAGCATATCTTGACTTTAGTAAGGCCTTTGACCAGGTACCCCATAAACGGTTAATGATACAGCTTCACGACCATGGTATTGCAGGTAGCATCTTAAAATGGATAGAGTTGTGGCTTTCAGGTAGACAGCAAAGAGTGATGCTAAATGGTACAAAGTCATCATGGCAAAATATGCTTAGTGGAGTCCCCCAGGGGTCAGTACTGGGGCCATTACTGTTCATTATATTTGTAAATGACATCGACAACAAGGTAGTAGAACACTGGAACCAGCTGCCGGAAGCCATTGTCAATAGCAGCACATTGAATATCTTTATAAAAAACAGCATAGACTATCATTATATGAATAGAGGGCTTGCTTTTCAGTATTACAGGGATGGCTGATTGACAGATTTGATGGGCAACTGGTTGAGTGTACAGAGTGCAACCAAGAGGGGCCCTTGTGGCTCATAATTGCACTAATAGTTTGTCTTTATGTCTTTATGTTGCAACGGACATTCTCTTCTCTCGGTGAAAACAAGCGCAAGTACTTTCGTACCGCGGCTGCTGAATGGTGACTATGTGGCATATTTTTGGAGCGAAAGTAAAATTTAGGCTTGGCGTGGGTGCGGTAGCTATCTCCTCGCTGCCCTTATGCAGTGAAAAATTATTTTTAATCACTAAAATTGTATCAACCCGGTCTCCCCTATCATCATAAAATCAGTATTTCGAAAATGATATTGAAATTACTAATTAGGATGATTAGGTATACCAATGATACCCGAATGCTGCAATCATGATTTAAATCTTTATTGGACAGATTAATACATTTGATGAAGGTTTGGCATGGCCTAGCTAAAAATAAAATCATAATGTATCAAACAATATAGATGTCGCTGTTCGGAACATCGATCTTGTTAAAGCCAGTATATTCCGGTTTGCGAACAAAAATCCGTAGCAGCATAAATCGAGACTAGTAGCTAAAGTACGTACCAACTCTGCAAAATAAAAATAAGCGTGTAGGTCGGCGAATAATTAGTTAACATCCAAAATATACTCACTGTTAAATATTATCCACATTGTTTATTATTTTCCAACATTAGACTATCTGCAGAAAGTTGCTGGATTGGTCACCTTGTTCGTTTCTACCCAAAATCTACTCTTCATGATCTGAACAATTTAAAGTTATGAAAAAAATATTGGTTTCGAGCCATGGAAGAAGAATGTGAATAATTAGAATATGAGAAAGGAATTGCTCATTTGCAACGACACTGATAAGCACGCTATAATAGTGTGACGTACTGTAATATTTATCGACACGGGTACTGGTATACCGAAGATACAGCACTGTTTCAGAACGCTGGGAACATCTTGCAGACGATTTGCGGTAAAACTGTCAAGTTTTGACGAACTTGTAAATTCGAAGTAAGTGTCACTCCCTAAGCCATCCTGCCCATTGTGCATACCTTGCGTCCCGGTCGCCGCCAGAATGTCTTGGCTTGGTCATCTCCACGGTGGCATCCGGGCGGCATGCACTGTGCCCATGTCACATAGCACCGCACCACACCATGCAGTATGAAACCGCTGCTCGTGTAGGACGTGGCGGGTCGAGAGTCGTCGACCAAGCCCCTCCCTTCGAAGTGTGTCGCAATAGGCGGTACCGGCACATGACTGACGTATGTTACGGTCCGGCCCCCTCCCCATCCGTGACGGTTTACACTGGTGTCGATGATCTGGCTGATGAGACTGGACAGGCCTAGCTAGCGGACGTGCTATTCGGACGGTTCGCCGTCGACCGGAAAGATGTTAGAGGTTCAAGGAGTTTTACCCTACAGTGTGTGTGGCGTAAAGGTGCTGGATGCAGGGGTGGGCGGAGAGCTAAGTGAGTTCGGATGCGATGCATTCACCTAATTGCATTCCTAAGAGTAAACACGTCCGGCCTTTGGGGTACGAACTGTTGAAATACACGGGCTGGTGTCTGCCCGAAGGTTTTGAACCTGTGATCGTGAGCCAAGCTATCGCCGTTTTTCGGCTGATATGCCCAATCAATTAATGGGCAATTATATTTCAATAACGGTTGTATAGTTTCGAGCGAGTTGTTGCAGAGCAATGTCTGATCTAGACACAGGAGAGCATAACTCTCCTACACAGGAAACACAGGAAGGGACGGCGCCTTTGCGTTTACCATTAGTAATACAATTTGGTGAATGTATCGCATCCAATGTCCCTTTAGCTCTCCACACATCTTTAGCCCGGATAAAGTACGCTAAAGCTTTAAACATCTGGGAGACACGCCCACCCCTGCATCCAGCACTTTCACGTCACATGCACTGTAAGGGAATATTCCTTTTAACCCCTAAACGTCTTTTCAGTCAGATCTTCATACCCCGTTTTGAAGCAGGAATGATCTAACCCTCCCTCTAATCTCAAAACTAAGCGTCGCACGAAAACGAAATAGGTGTCTTCTGAAAGCACTCGACGACTAGGGCCCGAAACCACCCACATAATGGTATACTACCCAAAAGTGACTTGACTAGGTGGTCTATGTTTTCACAATTGACTTCATGTTTTTGGCTCTGAAGAGTTAATTTTTTTGGGTCATTTGAAAACAAAATTTTCGGAATCAGAAAAGGGAGGCGAAATCAACCATAACCCTCAAATTTATGGTCACCCAAAAATCATTTTATGAAATTGTAAGATATTGCGTTTCCAATTTTCTTCATTTCGTTCTTTTTCTAATGAAAATCAACTGCAAAACGTTGTTTGAAGTCAACTTGTTCTCATGAAAATATTTTCTTTAGCCAGAATCTTCTATTTTTGTCATATCGGTCACATGCACGAATTTTATGTCATCAAAAACGGGAAAAAATGAAAAAATTATCTCGTGCGTTTTGTCTCCATAAGCAAATGCTAACAGTTTGATTAAAATATCTTTATCCGTTAAAGCGTGACGACCTGTTGAGTGTTTCTGGACGTGACCTCGCTTGACCTTGACTAACTCGTTGACCCTAGATGACCTGACCACAAAATTTGCACACCGCATGCCAAATGGAAGTGGAAAAAGGTATCCCAAATTTCGGTACTCTACCCCGCGTCGTTCTGTCAATGTCGAAGGAAAACCAAAGCGGGGCCAGATATCAACACCACCTCGACCTTACCCATTTTAGGCGTTCCTCTGCCTCTGGTGAACGTGGCCTGTGTGCACCCTCAAATCAATGCGCTTGTGACTAATACATACACAAGGACTACAGTGCGCTAGATGGATGACTTCGGTCACCACCGCGCTCCTACAGGCCGTGCTTTCTAGCATCTAAAGCTCCCAATTCCTCTTTCCCCTTCCTGTCATCCCCTGACTTTCCTCGTCTCTTTCTGTATATTTATCTCTCTCCCTGTCTCTCTCACTCCCACTCTCTCTCTCTCTCTCTCTTCCTCTCTCTCTATCTCAATTTTTCTCTCTTTTTTCTCTCTCTCTCAATCTCTTCCCTCTCTCTCTCGCACATCTCTTAACTTTTTTCTCTCTCCTCTTACTCCCCATTCCCTATTGTTTTCCCTTCGTGGAGAAATCCGCCAGCCATGTGATTGCTTCTTTCTATCCAGATGACAAGTTTTACCCTTACTCACATGGAAGATATCCGACAACTGCAAGAAATTTTCCCGACTTTTCCTCCTGGCAAAATTCATCTTCACTTAGGTTCCGAATGGAGCTGAAGTCATCCTCTTCGGGCAGGGACAGCTCCACTTCGTCATCCTGCTTCAATACATCTGAAATCATTTCCCGTGGAACGATGTGATATATGCAATGCATTTTGATGTTTATTTCACGTATAGCTGATTACAGTTCCACTTATGCATGGTATCTTGCTTCCGAGGACCAAATACCGTCAGATATCTTTACTTCAGACCTGAGATGCACCAGCCAGGAGACAAAGAAATGTAATGTAAGATGTGAGACAAGTCACAATAGGTATTTTGAATAGAAACTAGGCAGAAGTGTCTGACATAAATTATGTCATCATCGTGACATTAGACTCTGTAATTATGCGCTATTGAACGCAGGCGTAAATGTACGTATGTGAAAATAGACCTCAAATAACTACAAACATATATGCATACACACACACACACATGTGATATATATCTATACATGAATATATAAATGTATATATGTAGATAAATATATGCATATATATATATACGCATGTATATATATATATATATATATATATATATATATATATATATATATATATATATATATATATATATATATGCATGCATGTGTATCGGCTGGGTTTCACAATCCCAGAGTTAACAACACAGACAATAATTTTGTGAACATTAATTTTGTAATTTTGTCAGCGTTCATTAGAACGCTGACTTAGTCGCCCTCCGGCACTTGTTCAATTCCACGTTGAAAGCCGACGCGTCCTCCCACCATGGAAGGTGCAATTGAGCGTGAACACGAACTACGATTTAATTTGTGATTCGGAAGTCTCTCAGATCCGCGCAATATTCCCTCACTGTGGTTGCCAGTCACTGTGCCTGTCACTGCCACTGTATCTCCGATTAGCTCTTGCCACATCCACCACACGATACTTTGTAAACTGGATTGCGATGACTTGTTGGATGATGCGACCCTGACCATGTCTTCCATTCCGACACTTGTTGAGCGATTTCTTAAAGCTTTCTTTGATGAAGCTGGAAATGTCCAAGGCACTGGCCACAGACAACGACCCAACTTTTGAACAACGTATTTCACTTATCCATGCTCGGGATCACGAGCTTAATTTAGCCGATAGGGAACGTGCGCGCCCACGCTACTGTTGGCGCTTCGTTTGGACCTAGCGGCGAATGTTCGAACTGTAAGCATACCATTGGGTCGCATGGTGGTCGCGGCCGCTGGATGCAAAATCTTGAAGATAATTGTCAAAAACAAAGAAGGTATGGTATCTAGAGATTTTCCACATTTGCGATGGATACATTCATGATTTCTGTATCAGGTGATATCACTTAGACTCCAGCATAATGGTCGTTAGTAATCGTCAATTTTGTTCTAAGGTTGTCGTGTCTCCGGAATTCCCTATAGCTTAAGGATGGGGAACGCCGGAAACATGATGTGGTTGCATGTGAAATTGAATATTTTGATCAAAGAATGATAGGAACTAAAAATGCCCCCCTGGAACGCCTTCAGTATTCATCGCTCGCTTCAATGAAGGTTTTCCTGATAAACTGACACTGCCGCTATATATCGTCAAATTTGATTAAAGATGAAATAACATCGCAACGATGTCTGCGAGGACAGTGTCCATTTTTGGCAGATGATATGGGTGTTAGTGTACGGGACTCTACTAATTTTTTTCTTTCACATGAAACAAACCTTGTCGATAGGGTAACCTTCGATAACCTTGTCTAAAATGCATTATTTACCAAGCAGCATCATATAGATAATGCTAAGGTCACCACATGCGAAGGCAAATGTTTGTATCCGCCTTCGCCGCGAAGTGTGGGTACAGCCAGCCTGCTTTTAGTCGGATCGAGTGGTATACAAATTAATGCCACTTATTATTATACTCATATCTGGATAAGGTAGGACCTGATCATGATATTATGAAATACCCTAAACCGAGAATGGTTTTCGTGTTCTTTTACCCCCTTGGATATGCCACTCCCCTCCACATTTCCACCGTTACTGAATCCACCGGCATCGGCAAGACGAGTAAACATCAAAGGTGTGGAAACAGGGGAAGAGTGGTATGGTCCCCACTTTTCACTTTCTGAGACGTTCCTATGCCTCTGGTGGACGTGGCCTATTCGACAACTTCGACTAAGAGGTCACGTCCTTTGACATATATAGGCTTACCATCAAAGCCAACTATACTCCTTAGTTAGTTATTTGGGTTTTAGGGCGCATCAACTGCAGTGGTTATACAGCGCCCATACCCAGCCATACTCCGACCCAATATAAATTATAAGAGTGGGAGTGTCGAATGACTGAAAGCGGGCACGCCTATCTATCCCAGCTAACAGCATATTTGAGCCCTAGGGGCATGGTCGCTGGAATTTTATGTAATTTAACAATACAAGAATGATTGAGTATTTTGCAGAATTACTTTGCATCAAAAATAACTATAAATGTTTATATAAATATAAATGGTCTCTACCCCATCCAAAGTCCGTCACGACACCCATGCATGATGTCACTAAGAGTCCATGCTAAAAAGTGGGCGCACTTGTGTGCCGTTCATCAATGGAACGTTCACAAGCTCGGCGCCCCGCCACGACTTGAAGATTGGTGAGATTTCACAGCTTTTGGATTTATGAAGACGCTGAGCCTCCTCGGGAGTGTGCAACTGTTGTGGCTAATTCAGTTATTGTTGGGTAAATGAAATGTTGACACCTCGCTCAATCCACCAGAGTGGTCAGAGAAAATCATTCCGAACTGTCGCGCAGCTGAAGCTCTGATCTAGGGGTACACTAGCGCACTCACGTGGTGGAAGTTGTATTTGTACCCTTAAGAACCCTTAACTTTGAAATTATGTTGATTTTATGCTATCAATCACGATTAGGTAGCAAGGGATCCAACATTATTAGGGTGGAGGGAATCAAACATCGGCACGCAGCAAGTGATCCAGGATCAGTAGATTAGCTTTATGGGTTTTTCTAACATCTTACGGTAATTTTCAGCACATATTGCAACCCACAAAGTTGAATTATCTGTATTCTTTGGTTTGTCAATTAAAAATATGGGATTCATGACAAAAATGAGTGGTCACCTCGTTATCTCGTTATGATTATAGTAATAAATGTAGTTTGTTTTACTTTTCTTGATATTCTGCAACAGCCTTGAACAACACATTCACTGATATTCACATTAAACACCAATGCCTGAGACATCCCAGATTTGGTGAATGACAAACCAGGGTGAAAAATATTCCACACTGGTGTTTGGCATCATCAATACTTTCTCTTATTAACACAACCTGTATGTACAGTATCATTGGGCTTTAAGATATTCACAAGACAGGTTTTAGACACATGTTGCCTGCAGCAAGCAAATAAAGGGGTTTGGTTAGGCTTAGTCAATTTTTTAGTTGCAAAAATTTCTCTTTGTTTCTCAAGTTCCTTTTGGTCTTCAAAAGCTACTTATGCTGTTAGGTCAGGTAGGTTTTAAATTTGGTGTTTCAGAGGAAATATTCTTATTTTTTCTCCATCTTCCTATATTTTATCTTACATTAGAAGTTGGTGTAGGTTAGTCTAGACCATGTTGAATTTTTTCTTTTAATTAACATTATGTGCTATGCTATATGACCCAACCCAGAGCTACTTTTTTATGGTGTTGCTTTTTCTGCCACCTAAGAAATATAAAATTCCAGAGGAAATGACAAGTTGCATCATGCACAAACAATTCACCTTCCCCCTCTAGTAGGGGACAGACAAGCAGACAAATCATACATCCAAGCGTGACGCGGATAGGGACCGGCCTCTTGGCTTATTCTCCCGATCCTCGCATCTTTGTAATGAGGTCATCGGAAGAGGAAAGAAGTCTGTCTCGGCTTACACCGTTTCAGAGGAAGGAAGCTTGCAACAGGTTGGGAGCGGTGCTCAGGTGCGAGAAACTTAGGGATTGTGGAATAGAAGAAGAGTTTAAGAATACCGATGATGCAAGAAGGGCGATGGGTGCACGAACTGACTTACAGTGTACGACATGAGACCGGCAGACGAATAGTAAACGTAGCCATCGAAGTTCCACCTCACCATACTAAAACCTACTCGAATGGGGTAATCAATTGTTACGATTTGAGAGACGTGTCCGATGATGAGATTGTGGATGGCTTGGCAGAGTGGGGAGTGGTAGGTGCAAGAAGGATCACTATTAGAAAGGGCCAAGAAACCCAACCAACGAACAACTTCATATTAACATTTAGATCAACTGACCTTCCCGAATTCATATTTGTTGGATACGTTCGCGTGAAGGTGCGTGTGTATGTCCCAAATCCCATTCGGTGTTTTCGTTGTTCTAGATTCGGACTTACAGCACAACACTGCCGAAATCGTGAGACGTGTGGTAGATGTGGGTCCGCGAACCATGCAGGATACAAATGTGAGGCTGAATGCCCAAAATGCTCAAGCCAGAAACCCCACGCGGCCTACGATCGTTCATGCCCCATCTTCTTGAGGGAGAAAGAGATAGTTAACATAAAATGTACAAACAAGATCACATTTCGGGAGGCTCGTGAACTATATGAAAGAGCTCACCCAAAAATATCGTACGCACCAGCAGCAAAATCGAACCCTGCAATAGCAAAACACACCCAGAGGTAAACTGATTGGCTCCCAACACACACAACCCAACATCGCCCAGCTAATCGCTTAACTCACTGCACTTCTCAGATATTTTGGTGTGCCCCCTGCGTCGCCTGCTCAACACGTCACCGTAGCGGCGAAAGCACCACCTGCCACTAATGGACGCGGTGTCTGCTCACCAGTTTCGTCTCCCCGACCAACAAATGGGGGAGAATGGACCCAGGTACAACGCTCCAAGAGGCCTACTCGGCCCTCTCCACCCAATCCTAGCCCATCTCCCTCTACCACAATCCCCTACCTTGAAATCCCGTCTCTGACGTTTCGCCCTTCCTCCGATCCTCCCTCACCCACGCACACTACAACCCCCTCCAATTCCCACCTCTCCACTTCCTCCCCTACTGCTACTTACCCCCTTCCCGTGAGCCAGGCCTCATCCTCACGTTTAACCACTACCACCACTACTTCCTTGCCTCCCCCACCTCCCTCACCCCCAGCTTGCACGTCCGCTCCTGCATCGCCGTCCCGTACCTCTCGACAAATTCCAATCTCCGAAATCAGCTTGAAATATCAGGAAGCTGAAAGGCGCGCCCGGGAGGCGAAGAGGGCCCGACTGGCTCAGGTGGAGAAGGCGCGAGCGAGGGGAAAAACTGTGGAAGGAGCCCCTCCCGCAGGGTCGGCCACTCCAACGCATCGCAGGCGAGTGGAGGCACCTCGGGGAGAGCCTGTTATACCACACGGTATGGTTCCTTCCCCGCACCCGCCGCAGCTGAGCGCCCCACAGAAGCGGGGTCTACCGTGGTCAGGTAGCTCTCCCGGGGACAGCTCGCCGTGATCGCGACCGAAAACGATCTCACTTGGCCACTCTGGGAGTAATTTGGCACCCTTTGGGGAGCACTTTTAGACACTTTCAGTTTTACTTCGACTCACCGTCATATCGCCCTTAGTTTTACAGTGGGACATGCGTGGTTTTAGAGCGAATTTTGCTGACCTGCAGAGGGTTTTATATCATAAACAACCTATCGCTATAGGGCTTCAGGAAACAAAGCTGTCAACTGGTATCCAGTATTACATTAAAGGATACCCTGTATTCCTAAAAGATAATACAAATATTGATACCATTGCACACGGTTTGGTGATGCTAGCTGTACACAATGGAACACGTTCTCGAGAAATACCATTTCAAACAACACTGCAGGCTGTAGCGGTACGTATTAATATTCACCATCTTGTTATATCATTATGTTCAATTTATCTTCCCCCAGGAGAGGCTCTCCCCTCTGCGGAGCTGAGGAGTCTTATGCTGGAACTTCCTCCCCCGTTTTACTTTTGGGCGATTTTAATTCTCATCATACTCTCTGGGGTTCTGTCACTTCCAACCCCCGCGGTAGACAGATGGAAGTCTTTTTAATCGACGAATCGCTGTGTTTACTAAACACAGGTTCTCCAACACATATATCGTTACCCTCGGGAAACAAATCAGTTTTAGATCTTACTCTGTGTAGTCCCCAGCTCAGTCATCGCTGTGTTTGGGTGGTAGATGATGGAAAGCTCGGAAGCGACCATTTTCAAATCTGGTTGGAATTTCGCTCCGATGCTATTTTAGGAACTAGACAACCGCGATGGAATATTCGCAAGGCGAAATGGCATCAGTTTAATGAATTGTTGCAGAAAAAATGTTCTAACGATGACTCTAGCCAAATAAACCCACCACTTACCGTTGAAAATTTTACGTCGCTCATAATCGACTCGGCCTCTAAATGCATACCCAGAACATCCAGAACACCCCGCCGTATTCCCGTGCCGTGGTGGACTGAAGAGTGCCGTAAAGTTATCAGTGCTCGTAGACGAGCTTACAAGGCTTTTGACCGTCACAGTACGACAGCAAATTCAATTGTATTTCGGAAAGCCAGAGCACATGCTAGGCGCACAATTCTTGAGGCTAAAAGGATGACCTGGAGAGCATACATTGGGAATATTAATCGATTCACACCAACAAGACAGATCTGGTCACAGATTAAACGTATCTCCGGACAGTAATCGTCAGTTCCTCCCCACGTATTGAGTTTAGGGGACGCTGATGTTAGCCACCCGACAGACGTAGCGAATGAGATAGTCCGTTTTATTTCCGAACGCAGCCGGGGCGGAAGCACTAACCCAGAGTTTTTTTTTGCGTTTTAAATCGAATTGCGAGGGGAACCCAATCGATTTCATCACTTCACAATCACCTGAGTACAGTGACCCATTTACACTGACCGAATTAACATCAGCCATTAGCGCCTTGAAAAATGTTGCCGAAGGGCCCGATCAGATCAACAATGCCATGTTGAAGCGCCTTCCTCCCCAGGCGCAGGAAGCTTTGTTGGCCCCCTCAACCGAGTATGGGAGGTAGGCGCTTTCCCTGAAGGTTGACGCGAGGCAGTTATTATCCCAATCAGGAAACTCACAAAAAACGGATTACATCCATCGCACTACCGCCCCATATCGGTTATATCTTGACTTGGCAAACTAATGGCAAAAATGGTAAACGTTAGACTGACGTGGTACTTAGAGACCCGACATTTTTTCACAAACGAACAGTGTGGGTTTAGGAAAAACAGAAGTACCGTTGACCATATCTTAGTATTGGATACATCGATTCGTGCAGCTTCTAAACGGAAACAACACCTTCATGCGGTATATGTTTTACATTGAGGCGGCATATGACACGACCTGGCGTCATGGCATTCTCTTAAAGCTGCAGAGAAGCGGTATCCGCGACCGTATGGGCATGTTCCTACAAAACATTTTGGCAGACCATTCTTTTCGGGTCCATATTGGTGACCATTTATCGGCACGCTTCTAACTTATAAATGGAAACCCACAGGGCAGCGTGCTGGGTGTGGCTCTTTTCGCCGCTATGATTAATGATGTTTTTGTCGGGCTTCCACCAAGTATTGGCCGATCTCTCTTCGTAGATGATATAGCTATTTGGTCCTCTTCTTCAAGAACCTCTACATCATCGCGACAGCTTCAGCTTGCGACAAACCATCTCCAGAAGTGGAGCTCCATGAATGGCTTTACGCTATCCACCACAAAAACTGCAGCAATGCATTTATGTCACCGGCATTGTTGCCGTGATCTTGCACTTACTTTGTACGGTGAACCCATTCAACTATCCCGGTATCTAAGTTCTTGGGTATGTATTTTGACAGTCGCTTGCTCTACCGAGAACATCTAAAAAGTATTCGTGACAAGTGCGTTACATCTATGAACATTCTGAAATGTGTCTCACGTACATCGTACGGAGAGGACCGACAAACGCTGCTGCTCCTTCACTGATCTCTCATCCGCTCCAAGCTAGATTATGCTTGTTTTGTTTATGATGGGGCCTGTTCGTCCGGCAAACGTGTTCTGGACACCGTGCATCATACAGCTCTGATTATTGTGGCTGGGGCATTTCGGACCTCGCCAATCGCGAGCGTGCTGGGCGATGTCAACGAGCCTCCACTTTATCTGAGGAGACAGATGTTAGGGATGTGCTACGCATGAAATTACGCCGTTTTCCGCAACACCCTGCATATCAAGCATTGTTCTCTTGTCACACACTATCAATTTTTTTAACACAATGGAGCACGTATGTACCGTCTTCTGTGCAACAGAATTAGGCATCTTTTTGCTGAAAGCCGATTAGGAATTCGCAATATTAAACGTGCCCGCTTGTTGTGACGCCCACATGAAGACTTATCTCGTTGCAACCGAGGATAGATATCAGCCTAGCTGACACCCGCAAAGGGGATATTCTCGCAGATGAGTTTCAAGCACGAACTTTGGAGCACTTGTCGACATTATATAATACCCACGCGAAATTTTTTACGGACGGATCAAAGACAGACGCTTGGGTTGGAAGTGCATTTGTTTGCGAGACAACCACCAGATCGTTCACGTTACCAAAGCACGTATCCTTATACACGTCAGAGCTCGTTGCAATCTACAAAGCACTCGCGTTCATAGAGGTCGGGACCGATGAGAATCATGTCATCTTATCCGGCTCGTTGAGCAGCCTTCTGTCACTTAGCGGTTTTAATCCCACTGACCCTTTAGTGTACGATATCTTACGCCGCCTGACTATATTAGATTACGCAGGAAAAATCGTCCACTTCTGTTGGATTTCTACTCACATAGGTATCGCAGGCAATGAACAAGCTGATAGTGCTGCTGGGAGAGCGGCACAGGCTCCCTTGCGGAGAGCATTCCCAGTTCACGCCAAGGACTATAAGTCAGGTATCTTTGCTTTTCTAACAAGTAAGTGGCAAGTGAGTTGGGACGAGCTTGTTTCCAATAAACTACGAACAATTAAGCCGTCTCTGGGCCAGTGGATGTCTTGCTCGCGTAGCACAAGGCTAAGCGAGGTGACGCTTTGCCGTTTACGAATAGGTCACACTTACGCCACCCATGGCTACTTAATTAGTAGTGAAAATTTACCACTGTGCTTTAGATGTGAAGCAGTGCTAACTGTTAGCCACGTTCTAATTTCATGCCCGAGGCTTTGCCTTGAGCGTCATCGGTATTTCGGGAGTGACCAGGTTCACTCACTCCTAGCAGTGCTAGGCGACAAATCACAGGTTGTGGAATCCGGAAGTCTCTTCAGCTTCCTATGTGATGTGAAGTTTTACGTTATTTACCCAGGGCGTTAACATTTAGATGCGCCAGAAAAGAGAATACTGGTAATATAAGGGATGTCTTATAGCTACCCTGGGAACAATTAACAGTTATGGGCGCTATATGACCTAGTAGTCGGCGCGCCCTTAAACCCAAATAATAAATCAATCAATAAAAATCACCTGGTCAGGTACATTTCTCACTCAGGCATCCCTTGCTGTGAAAGCACATGTAATATTATGGCTTCTGTCCCTGTTTTCCTTTTTTAAATCCTGATACAGCCAATATCACCTACTCCCATATAACCTAGTCTACAACAAAATGAATATGATGCCATCAAGCTCCATTATGGGGCGAAAACGTAAACAATCTATGTCATGCGGCGATGATTGCGCCAAGAGCGCCACTATGTGCACAAAACCAAGAGTATTTTCGCAAGAAATTGAGCATAAGCAGAATGGAGCCTTCAACACTAGTATATCCCCTACCGCTCAGTACAATTCACATAGAGCTTTTTCTTGTTTTGCACGTCTGCCCACGGTGAACAGCGAACTTCCCCGCTACCGAAGCACGCGCGTTTGTTTCGGACAAGGACGGACGGGAGCCAGAAGACGCCAGAAGACACCTGCCAACAGCCAACAGCCACCTGCCACCAGCCACCAGCCACCAGCCACCAGCCACCTGCCACCAGCCACTAACACAAGCCAGAACACACTTATACACACGGACTCAACCTGACATCGCATCCCCACTCTTTGGTCACAAACACTACCCTCCTGCCCAGTTAACGCACCTTCAGCACCTCAAGCCAGCCTCGTCAAGCTCAACTCAACTCTACCCTCTGGACCTTCCTCTACGATCTACGTCTTCTGCAGCACTCCAAGTTCAGCTCGCGTCTCTACACCTGCGTATTCGATCTACATCTTCTACACTGTCAGGAACAACTATAATCTGTATCTACTCGACGAGGTCAGTTCGGTGGTGCTGCCACTCTCCCATCCAGGGACCCCTCCAACCCCGACCCGATCTTCCCTCTAGTGCCTTCTGCACGATCTTTATCTGATCTGTCTATTCGTGCTCCTTTCAAGCACAGTTTCTGATTTCTTTGTGTACTCTTTGTCTTTATCTGCCCCCTCTGTTACACCTGTCTGGCTCTCTTTACGCCCTTCTTTACCCTCCGCAAAATTTTCTCGAAGTGTACCGTGTGCCACTCACCTGTCATCTACACTCTTTCTCCAACACCACAATACAACAGAACACGACCATCATCAACACGAACATGACCACCACCGAACCACCACCCAAGGGAGATTTCTTCATCTGCCGCCGGGGGGACGGGGAGCCCATGAGCACCCTGGACCCCTGGCTGGTGGATGGAGAAATCTCCCAATACATAGGGGCGCCCCTACACGCCAAAACACTAAGATCCGGGGCGCTACTCATCCAGGAAAACGACAAAACTGACGCATATTTACTCACCAAAATTAAAAGCATAAGGAACACCCCTATCACTATTACACCAGCCACACACCTTAATACCAGCCAGGGGACTATCCTGGCCCGGGAGCTGGCCGGTGTACCGGCTGGGACGCTGGCCCTCAAGCTTCGGGGCCAGGCTGTCTCCGCCGTGTACCGGCCGCCCCCGATGCCAGGATTCACCACAAACCACCTACTGATACTGACATTCACCACCAGGACACCACCAACACACATAAAAGCGGGGTAACTACGGTACCCCTTTACACCACGCGTAGCCCTCCCGCGGCGCTGTAAGCGGTGTCAGCGCTACGGCCACTCCGCGGGGGGGGGGGGGGCAGCACCCCCACATGCAGCCGCTGCGCCCAACAACATAACACAGACACATGCGACAACGGCGAGCTGTGTTGCGCCGCCTGCGGGGGGGGGGGGAGACCACGCGGCCTCGGATGGGTCCTGCCCTCGGTGGATGGCGGAGCTTGCCTCTTCACGTATAGTCCTCACCCTATACTGGACATCCGACCCTGACCCACACTTCAGTGACCACGCACCCATTACTTTCACCCAAATCCCTACCAGCGGCCTCCCTAATCCCCAGTCTGGCCGATGGAACCTCAAAAAAGCCTCCTGTAACCCTTTCTCAGAATCCTTAGCAATCCAAACAGCCCACAGACCCCAACTATCACCAGAACAATTCGCAGACATACTCATCACCACAGCACACTAATACATACCACAAACAAAACCACGACGTCAACACAAACTTCGCGTGGCTTCCTGGTGGAATGATGACTGCCACCGGGCGATCCGCGCGAGGAATCACGCACGCCATAGGCATGAAAGACACCGCACAACAGACACACTAGCAACATACAAACAACTCAGAGCACAATGTAAGACCATCATCAAAGACGCAGAAAAGACTTCTTGGAGCACATTCAGCACTCAATTTAATATATTTACACCTCTAGGCGAAATTTGAACACTTCTAAAACATTTCGACACCGACAACGACCCCCAATAAAAGCCATCACACTTAGACACAACAACAACATCACAACAAACCCTCAAACAATAACAAACAAATTCGCAGACCACTACCATCCTAGATCATCTACACTGGCACGAAACCCCCACCCCCAATCAGACACACACGTACACACCTCTACAACACTAGATTTACACTTGCAGAACTACAATTAGCAATCACACAGACAGGTAACACATGTGTATGACCGGACAACATTCACTATTCTTTCTTCAAACACCTACCAACATCAGCACTGCACACACTACTCAACACCTACAACACCGCATGGACCACACATACATACCCACAATCCTGGCTACACGTTTCTCTCCTGCCCATACCTAAACCAAACACAGACTCAACTCTTTGCACCTCCTATCGCCCTATTGTCCTCACTAGCTGCTTCCACAAACTATTCGAACGTCTTGTCAAAAAACGCCTCCTCTATATCATTCAAACACAACACTTAATATCTCCTATTCAATCAGGCTTCCTTCCCAATCGATCATGCTTAGACAACCTCACCTACCTGATCACAAACATCCAGGGAGCGGCGGCCAGGAGATGTTCCACGACCGCCGTCTTCCTGGATCTAAAACAAGCCTATGACACCATCAACATAACAGCACTATTACAACACTTACACAGCATCGGCATACAAGGCAGACTGATGCACCATCTCCATTTCTATCTACTCAACAGATCCTTTCACGTACAAATTGGGCCCCACACCTCAGACACCAAATTCCCCACCACAGGTTTAATGCAAGGCTCAGTTCTCAGTCCCCTACTTCTCATCTTAGCCCTAAATTCCGCCGTCACCGACAACTATTCGACCAAAATTGCAGTCTACGCCGACAGCATAGTATTATGGACATCAACAAAAGCACCAGCACGCGCACTAACAGTACTACAACACGCACTAACAGAACTCAACAACAAACTTGCCACACTAAACCTCCATATAGCACCACTCAAGTCAAAATGTATGATTTTCGGCTACAATAGAGACACAAACCTACAACCCCTAAAAATAAACAACTCACCCATTCCCTTTGTCACCACAACAAAATTTCCAGGTTAGATTAGACATTAGACCAACGACTAACTTTTCGGCCATCCACAAACAGCTCACCATACCACAACGGCCAACACTTCTCTGGATCCCAAGTCACACAAACAGACACGACAACGAACACGCAGACACAGAAGCAAACATAGCCACAACACTCCAACACATCACACAATGCCCCTATTCACAATCCGACTACTATCCCACAATACGACAGGCCATCAACAAACATACAACAAACATGGGATACAGTAGCAACACAGCTACACGAAATACACCCCAAACACGAACACTGCCACTCCATCAACCAAAACACCAGACTAAGAGAACGGACACTAACGGACACTATTTGGGCTTTCGGGCACTTTGACTGCTCTGGTCATATTGCGCCCATACTTGTCCATATTTAGGATTACAAAGCACAAACAGAGCCCTGTGTTAGGCGGGTAGGTCCTGCCTACCTACCTACCTACCTACCTACCTGGGTACATAAACCTGGTCAGCAGGCACAGCCAGCACAAGAAAATAAATTCCTTGCCTGCATGGAATTGTCCAGTGAATCACCACACACAAAAAAAAACATAATTACCTGCTCCTGATGATTCGTTGGTTGGTTATTTGGGCTTTCGGGCGCATCGACTGCGTTGGTCATACAGCGCCCATCCTGATGATTCGTTGACATCGTCATTCGGCACCGGTCTACACCATCGTTCCCACTTTCATTCTACACCGAAGGACCTATTTTTTACTCGCAATGGCCCCCCTCCGTGCCTCAACTTATTGTGCCTCTTCATGTTGCGCATTTCTCCTTCATAACTACAGCTTTCATAGCCGCAAGTCACCTTCTTCCTTGATGGTGCAAAAGGCGTCGACTTCCCCATGGTTCCAGCTACTCTACAAGGGCAAAACAAAGAACGCAGAACTGCCACTAATCGCACAGAGGCCTGACGAACGAACCAAACTGTGGACAAAGATCATGGCAAACCATTCAAGCCATCAAGTATCTCCATTCTCCAATTCTCCATTTGTCATTCTCCAAATGACATCACAGAAAACTATATACGTACCCACGGATCTATAAAAGGAAGTGACAATATTTTGGGTACCTGTTGTGATTTTCTTGAACAAAAATGTATTCGTGTTGATTTTTTTTTTCTCATGAATTATTGCGTTAATTAAGAGCAGGCAGATGCCCTTAACTTTCATGACGTTATTTACCAGGACCCGATTCTCCTTCGTTCAGCAAGTTTCAACGCGCCACAAATGTCCCGCATGAGACAGCTAGGGGCTCACTCACCGGCACGGTGACGACCTCTATGAGGATTTAGTACAGGCCGCCGCTCGGACTGCAGCTTTTTTTTCAGCCAGCAGCTGTCTCATAAGGACGCCACCACTATGTATAAAATGTGCCGTCTTCTAATGTAAACTAGCCAAAGAATGGACTGATACGATTCGTTCTAAAAAAAAATAATTTTTTTCAAGCTCGGAAAGAAAAAGACATGTCAGACTTTGGCTGTCTCACTAATCTTCCGTGAACCCTTTAGCTGTCACCGGCATGCATCGGCGTGTCGCCGGCTTTTTCGCCTCTGACACTCACAGTCAAACACATGCTCATATACTGCACTAAATACAACATCGAGACAAATGTTTTCTCCCTACGTGCTATGTGCATGGGAGTGGACGGTTTATTTGGCTAATACAGTTGTGAAGTGAAGGGGGAAAATGAGAAGTTAGAAAATGGATGTTAATCTCTCTCTCTCTCTCTCTCTCTCTCCTCTCTTAGTATGCGTGGGTGTGTATGTATGTATGTATTTCTTTGAGGTGTCGATTTTCACATATTTACACATGTTGTTTTTACTTCTTCGTCTAGGGACAGTGTTTGCACAAGTGTTTGGGAACTGCATCAATATCTATGATTGGTGAGATAGCAGTAACGTCGGGCGACGAGTTACCATATACACGGTAATTATGGTTCTCGAAATTAGTGAAAAATTAATTGATTTCCATTTCTTTGGCGTCCCCTGGATTTGAAGGCGAGGAAGGGTTCGTCCTCCATCTCCCGTGGCAAACGATGACACTCCATGCAAGGCCAACGATTCCATTGCGGTGCACACTCACTGACCGGGAACACTGTCCATCTCCAGTTCCAAGTCGTCCCAGGCGACCTCATCTCTCCGACGGATCTCCTCCGCCTTCCAATAGCTAGTCAGCTGATCGTGTAGAAAACCAATGACATCGTCATAGCTACTCAGCACTGCTGATGCCACAGCCTGTCGACCAGTGAGCCCATCAGTCAGCCCAGCAGTGACCCCAACAGCGAGCCCAGCAGTGAGCCCAGCAGTGATCTCAGCATTGAGCCCAGCAGTGAACTCAGCAGTGAACCAGCAGTGAGCTCAGCAGTGAACCTAGCAGTGAGACCAGCAACGAGCCCAGCAGTGAGTACAAGAGTGAGCACTACAGTGAACCCATCAGTGATTCAGCAGTGAGCAAGCAGTGATCATAACAGTGAGCCCAGCAGCGAGTCCAGCAATGAGGCACCAATGAGCCCACTAGTGAGCGCCGCAGTGAGAACACAGCAACACTGAAAGAACACACCTATGATCATATGGGTAATCTGCAGCTTCTCCCGATTGTGTGCATGGTCCAGCGTAAACGACGAACACAGCGTGAACTACGGGAGTGTAAAGTTCGGACGAGACTTCCTACGTTTTGCAAAGCTTGCGACATTACCTGCGTCATCTACGTCACTTATGTCACCATTCTGACTCCATGTTTTTGCTTGTCTATCTGCCTGTCTGCCTCACATATGCTATTGTACAGTGCTGGTTCAGCAGCGAGGATGATATCCGAACTCCACCAATCAGCACTAACACCACTACGCCATGGAACACCACTTGGTGGTTTGTCGTTGTGACCGGTGCGCAATAGTCAGGCATTCCACCCCTTGAGCCTTCCAATCGGCGAATTTTAATCATATTTACCATGCGAGGGTTGTGGACAGTGCCCAAAGGCAATCGCTACTTAGAGACCAAGTATCATTTTACGATATCAACGGTGAAAATACTTTATAAGCAGTAAGAAATTAGGTGAAATGCCTAGTTTGTAAGATGGTTCATTGGGAGTTTTTGGGCTACATGAATGCATAGCGGTTTGGCTAGTCCTTAAATACATTCGAAATAATGGTGGAACAAAATCGATGAGACTGGTTAATGCAGTCTTAAAATCATCAATGTATTAATGCATTAAATGTTAATGTTAGACACCGTAGCCTAACTTGTTTAAGCCTAGATTTCTAGTTCTGTCCAATAGCCTCGGCATGATATGATAGCACGGTCTTCAAACATTAGCGCTCGACCATGCACTCCCGATTCAACTTGTCCTTCATTTTTGCATCTACATGTAGTTTATGCAATATACTGCCTGTGCTGATTCTTTGTATCCAGCAAAGGCTGCATGCAGTCGTAATAACACTGTTTAGAGGTACAAATATACGCCTAGATTGGCTCACCGTTCCTTTGGAGATGAAGGCCAAGGCTGGTAAATGCAGCTGGTCTCTTTTCAATCCAAACGGTAGTAGTGATGATTGCGGCTGGGTACCCCTGTCAGCATGTGTGTGATGAACAAACAAACACATACAAGCATCGCCCTCACACACATACACACGCACACACACGCACACACACACACACGCACACACACACACACACACATACATAGAGATTGGACAGAGATTGGACAGAGATTGGACCGATTTCGCTTAGTTTTCAAGCGTATCGCGTACAGGATCCGAACTAAAATAGCAGCGCAGGAATGTGGAAAATGTCGATGGTTGCAGCATCTTATCTGCGGCGAGGGTGGTGGCATCCCACCTGCGGCCATCAGGCTGGCATCCCACCTGCGGCCATCAGGCTGGCACGTGCTCAGTAGGCGAGGCTTAACTAACAGAGCTTATTGCGTACACCCTACCTCCCCCCCCCCCCTCCACAACCCGATCCATGGATTCCGGTTCAACGACAACATTGTTGCCGAGAGACTACCGTGCCTTCAACAGACCAACACGGGCGACTCGATAGCTCATCTCCGGCCTTGTCTGACCAGTTGCTAACTTAACCTCCCAGCCGGAGACCAAATGTTACCCCGTGAAACGACTCGTGTGTGTGTGTGTGTGTGTGTGCGTGTGTGTGTGTGTGTGTGTGTGTGTGTGTGTGTGTGTGTGTGTGTGTGTGTGTGTGTGTCTTGCCAACACAGGGGAACCAATGCAGGGCAGCGCTCTGACCAACTGAGCAACTGGGGCCGTACAAACATAAAGCACAACACTCATCGTTGGAACGCCCAGCAGCATCTGCGCGTCCGATATTTGAGTTGCTGAACGTGAGGGTGAGACGAATAATTTGGCACCATTAACATGGAACAAAATAATTTCGATGCATTCAGATAGACTTCGACACTTGCTTGTTCAACTTCAACAGCGGCAGCAATCAGCGGGAGCCGAGAACTGCCAGGAGCCAGGTTGGCTACAATTGCCGACGGTGTTTGAGGTGTCATAGTCACCCGATCGACGCTGGGGACAGATGCGTTTTGTGTGCTACTTGGTCTACTCAAAGGCCGCACAAAAGCGTGTGTGCATTACGCAGACATTCTTTCAAGTCCTTTCAAAGGCTCCACAAATGCAAATGTTTATATTAATGCTGATGGTAATGTTCATAGTGCATCCTGTCGCAACTGATCAATTTATCAGAAACAAAACAAGTAAATCGGAACCCCATGCTTCCATTCGGAAATTCTACATGTAGCATCCTTCACAATGTGACCTGGATTGTGACCAAATTCTCCCACTGAAACATCTGTTTCAAACTTTGTCTTTCATCACCGAGACATAGCAACACGGCTCGCCACGTCCAGTTATGTCTCACTGAACGTCCAACATCACGCACAGGTTGATGACGATGAAGCCGACCGTGCCCCGGAACAGGTTGCCGAGCGCCGGCGCGATGGCGGTGACCCGGTCCAGGCACTGGTCATCAGCCACCATCAGCACCACATGCTGCTCAGAAAGGTCGAACGGCAGTGGGATCGGGGCTGGATGGGGCGGCGCCAGCACCTGAGAAGAGGTGGTGATCATGTTAGTTAGCCAACATTTGTCTGGTGGAGCTGATGTGTTTATCGGCACAAAACGGCCACCATGGATTCCTTCTGCAGGTCAACAACTGCTACTAACCGCTCCTGATCGTTTGTACGAATTAATCGCACAGGTTTACAGCTAGAGGTGATATAGCACCATTTCAAAAGAGCGACCAGCATGCCACCACGCCCATCTGCCAGTCTCCGACACTTACGAGATAATGCCACGGCTCCGTTATGTAGGTTAACTCAGCTGGTAAAGTTAGCATAGTACGGCCGGTCACGCTATTCATTGGTTCGTGCCCAACAATGTTAGAACCATTCCCACACATATGTGCTGTAACTTCCATAATAATTGATGCTTCCGTCACAGACCTCGGCCCATTCCTAGCGCAACGTTGGCAATTGGCAACAGGTCGCATTATAATCACCTATGCTACTCCACTTCTCGCTACTCCATTGCATCACAAAACATTCTCCTCGTACAGCCAACGCCAGTTAGCAAAGTGGTAACAAAGGTTATGCACACTTTGAACAGCTTGAACTGGCTGTCGCGGGCCAAATGCAGAGCCTGCATTCGGCTGTTGAAGCAAAAGGAGATACACCTACCCATCCTGGCCGGTTTTGTGCAGCAACGAAGGGCCCAAGTGTGGCTTCATTCATTTCATGGTGGAAGGTGGCGCGCCAGCACCGGTCGCCAGACTGGATCGTCTCGCGACACAACAGCATCCACAGCCGGGAGTCTGCCACCTCCAGCTGATCTGACAGTGACACACGTCTGTCATACGTCTGTCACACGGCCGTATCACAACACAACAGCATCCACAGCCGGGAGTTTGCCAACTCCAGCTGATCTGACAGTTGCACACGTCTGTCATACGTCTGTCACACGTCTTTCACACGTTTGTCATGCGTATTTCACACATATGGCATACGTATGTCACGCGTATGGCACACGTCTGTCACACGTCTGTCACATGGCCGTATCGCGAGACAACAGCATCCACAGCAGGGAGTCCGCCACCTCCAGCTGATCTGACAGGGCACACATCTGTCATACCTCTGTCACACGTCTGTCACACGACCGTATCGCATCACAACAGCATCCACAGCCGGGAGTCCGCCACCTCCAGCTGATCTGGTAGCTGTTGCTATGGCTATGGGTGTGCTCATCACGGGTCATGGCTATGGGTGTACTCATCGCGGGTCATGGCTATGGGTGTACTTATCACGGGTCATGACTATGGGTGTGCGGGATGATGCAAACATGTCAATCATAGAAGGTGGCTTGTGTCACTGAGACGCCACCTCTTGCACAAACCCCCTGTTGGATGGGCTCGGAAGCAGCATAGGCTGAACCAAATATGCTTGCAAATGACCTGTTTTGGGCGAACCTATAGATAGACTAGCTTAGCGCCTCCAGCAATTCGTCCCCCCCCCCAAAAAAACGAAGAGTCATAGGCGAGCCACTGACTCAACTTTTGTCATACGGCAGCTGATCACTCACCTTCTACCACTTGGTAAATGGGGATGGGCAGGTCGGCCACCACCTCAGCAGACGACGTCAGAACAAAGCGCAGCTGCCTTTCGTGCTGGTCAGTGGCGGCGCCTTCATGACTGGTGGTGGCACTTCCCTGGATGGTGGTGGTACTTCCTTGAGTGGTGGTGGCATCTCCCTGGCTGGTGGTGCCACTTCCCTGGATGGTGGTGGTACTTCCTTGAGTGGTGGTGGCATCTCCCTGGCAGGTGGTGGCACTTCCCTGGATGGTGGTGGTACTTCCTTGAGTGGTGGTGGCATCTCCCTGGCTGGTGGTGGCACTTCCCTGGATGGTGGTGGTACTTCCTTGAGTGGTGGTGGCACCTCCCTGGTTGGCGATGGTACGTCCTTGACTTGTAACGATATCGTTTTCGTTTGCGATGATATGGTCCATTGCAGCCTCAAGCAATAGCCGATGTTCTGTAATCAGTAACGCTGATTAATGAGAACCTTTTAGATGACTTACGTGCGAAATAATGGCAGTATTATTTTACATGTCTTCGAGCAGTCGGAGAGGTATGAGCTAGGCTATACAAAGAAGGATTGACTATCATATTTGGTATGGTAGATGTTCAGTGTGTCAGTACAACTTTTACTTCCTTGTGTCATATGTACATATCGCATTGCTCTTTCAAATTTAACTCTTGCTGTGTGGGATAGGTAAGGTTATCCCTTAACATTTTGTCTGTGCTCACTCCCAAATGTTCCAACCAATCCCTTGGTATTCTTGATACCCTGCTCTAATTAATTCGCGTATGCATGCACTGATCAAATTTGACACCCATGACAGGAGATATTACTTGCACCGTGATGCTGCCCCTTGAAGCAACACCAATGCCAAAATAGACGTTCCTGTACAGGATCTTGATTACCAAGATTGGTTTGAATGGATCCATTCATTTATGAGTGTCTATTACACACATGCATTGTTCGGTTTTGCATATTACCACTACAATGCGATTCATGTGGCTGCAATGTCACAAAAGTTACGCCATAGGTACTTGCCTAATCTGGATGTAGAAGCACGGCGTCTGTTAAAGGTACAGCTAGAGGTGGCTGAGCAGCGTAAGGTGGGTGCCGAGTTCGTACGCTTGCGTCAATAGACGTCTCGAATTTCACACTGCAGAGTCTTACAGACGCCGATGCAATGGTGTGGCGTGACCCACAATAGGGTGCTGACCCAACACCACCTGATACCGTACCGCTACACTGGGATATGTACTCGGTGGTACCACTAAACGCTCCAACACGTCAGAATACCGTGCCGTCACACTGGGACTTGTACCCGTCTTTCCCGCAAGGAAGTGTCGCCAAATGTGTTTGGCGGTTTGCGTGGTCGAGAATGGGCCAATTGTTCTGCGTGTCCATTTGCCGTAAGCGTTTCGTGATTTGCACAGCGTTCACTGTTGTTCTTCTGCCGATCCAGTGTTTGTACCAGTGAACAATGCTGATATGCAGACGTCTAGCCAGGGTCGAACTGGGATGAAATTGGACCTTGTCGAAACTGGCCGAACACCATCTGGTACCATGCCGACACTGGCCTAACGCCACTGGGTAACATGCCGACACTGGCCGAACACCATCTGGTACCATGCCGACACTGCCCGAACACCACTGGATACCATGCCGACACTGGCCGAACACCACCTGGTACCATGCCGACACTTGCCGAACATCACCGGATACCTCCTAGTTGACACTGGCCGAACGTCACCGGATATCTTGCCGACACTGGTCCAACTCCTATACATCAATATTTATCGCAGGCACAAAGACAGAACCGACGTGCAAATAACCGCGGCCGCAGACCAACAAGCAAGCACCGTATGAAGCAACAAGAATCACCGTCTGCCAAAATAGAAACTCTGGGCACTCGTTATATTCTGTAAGGCTTCCTCACGCCGTTTTCCGTGGTTGCGAGAACCATAGGAGGGTTGCAATCAATCCCCTGCAAGGCATAGGGGGGTATTACTCAGACTCTGGCACACAAATACGGAATATAGCCTTCCTCCTTCGTCTGCCATGGTTGTTGAACAGCAGTAGATGTCAAGGGCTGTACCGATACATCATTCCATGTGTGTTTTAGCTAACTGAAGCTGAACATGGCCATGGAAAAGAACCGGCCCCATCACTAATTAATATATTTAGCTACGTCGATGGGAAAGAAAACCAGACAACTGAAAGCGAAAAAGAAGAGTGAAGATGGGGTCACTTCGTGGAGAAGGGGACGAAGTGTTGCCGCCAGAGATGATTCTCCTCACCCACGGATGTTCCCTGTCAGTAACGTTCGCTCAGGGATTTAATCGTTCTGACGCCAAGCCACTACTCATTATTAAATTTTGACATCTGAAAATATCGACTCAGATTACTGATAACCATATTCATACCTGCATACAGGTGGAAACGCTTTAGGCCCATCGATCATCCATTATTCATAGCGTCGTAGGAAATGGTGAATACGATTATTGAGTAAAGCTACGCGTCAAGCGCGGGCCCTTTTCTACTAACGCCGCTGTGCGATCGGCTGGGGCAATAGACAGCATTCCGTAAATACCTTAAAAAAAACATGAAATATTAAACTTATTTTGAGAAACCCATTGAAGAGCAGAGTAGTAAATGCCACTGCCCGTTATGTCGGGCTGGTTTCATCGCAATTTCCGATACTTCTGATTTGGAAATTAACTGCTGAATTTGAAGACAATACTTTAAACTAGCATGTATCACATCTATCTAGCTTACTGTAAACGCGGCTGCACACCAACATGTTTGTGCAAATTCATGCTGTGGAAAGATTGGCAAGCTCTATGCATGTCTGCTTATGGGCATTTTACTGTAATTTTCCCCAAAAAATGTCAGCGGAACTTTATGTTTGCTTACAACATTTAGCGGGATTATACGCTCAAACTGACGAGTTCTTGCCACAGCGATCATGTTCAGCAGGCATGGCTAGACAAACCCACGCTAAAGGCAGATAGCACGGCATATTCCCGTCTCCATTTCACTATCCGTCATCAAAATTTCGGCGCGGCATTCTACGTGTATTTGCAATGCCCGCCTTAGCATGGTGTCTGTCGTGTAATGACTGCACGTCCCGACCGCCAACGTCGCTGCCATCTGTTTCGCTGCAGCATGCGTGGTGGCCATTCATATCCTGACATGTGACATTCACCAGCTATATGCGTCATCACCGTCGTCTCATCACCATATCAGGCTCGTCATGCCGCGCTGGGAAGCGCGTGGCGAACGGGTCCCAACGCTATGAATTCCGACGGAATGATTAGAGGTGTCGGTGTGCAGAAGCTGGCATATGGCAGCAGAGGTAGCTGCGCATCGTCCCTGCACCTGCCATCACGGCGGCCGCCATCTTCCTACCGTCTGTGGGTATACCAACGCAGCTACGACAGGCTCATTTGCACTGTAGAAAATGTGCTTACCTCCTTTGCAGTGGATGTTGCCTCGTGGTAGATGGAGGTCAAATGTCGACCGGTCAGAACATTGGTCCAACTTGTGAGTCGTGGCTGTGTTACTGATCATCTCAACAGGTAGGTGCGTTGATGACGCTATCTCACCCACCGCATATACTTAGTTTAGTGTACAACTGATAGTTCATTGTTGTCTGAGCCCTGAATCAGGGGCAGGAGTGGAACCTTTCAAAAATGATAGAGGAGGGGACAAATGGGGGTTTCATGCTAGTATTTCCAGCTAATGCCGATAAATCCCATCCCTCGGCAACATTGTGAGGGATGGTGACAATGTCTCACCTAATCCTTAAAAGTTTCACTTTCTGTTCCTGTTTAATCTTACCACCCATGACAAGTTCGCCATGAGTACCCAGTAGGTCATCTTGCCCAACGATCGTAAAAACCTTACTCTACCCACAACGCACGCCACAATGTCGTTGCACTCTCAGCTAAAAGGTGGCAGACAAATGAACATAAACATACAAAGCACCCAAGCAGAGCAAATACAACCAGGAACACATCATTATGCAGGATGAACTTGCCACTAAGGGAGTCACATAACTGACCGTAGATCCATAGAAGAGGACAAAGGTAAAATTATCAATGCTAGGAGATAGTCGGTAACAGTATGGCGATGATCCAATTAATATTAATCGGGCTTAATTAGGCTCTTTCCACAACTCCTTCCAGCTAAGTCAATTCAGATGCGCTGAGCAATTAGCTATCAAATGACGTGCATCTTAGCTCTGTTTCTTCATCATAGATGATGTTGCGCTTCTGCCCGTGTGCGCTCCCGGAGGATAAACCCTTGCACCCACCTGCGGCTCCCAGCGACGGAAAGTAGGCCAGCAGAATGTTACACTGCCCGTGGCATTTGTGCTCAAGTTCGATGAGTTCTTTGGCCGTGAAAACAACCGTGACGCTATCCGCTAGCCACAAACTGCAGGAACAGCGTAACAGAGAGACGTCACACATAGCGCGACAGGGGGACGACGTCATTCACAGTGCGACAGGGAGACGTCACACACAGCGTGACAGGGAGACGATGTCACGCATAACGGAGACAAAGTAACGCACAACGCGATACAGAAAGGAAGTAACGCACAACGCGATACCGAAAGGAAGTAACGCACAACGCGATACAGAAAGGAAGTAACGCACAACGCGATACAGAAAGGAAGTAACGCACAACGCGATACAGAAAGGAAGTAACGCACAACGCGATACAGAAAGGAAGTAACGCACAACGCGATACAGAAAGGAAGTAACGCACAACGCGATACAGAAAGGAAGTAACGCACAACGCGATACAGAAAGGAAGTAACGCACAACGCGATACAGAAAGGAAGTAACGCACAACGCGATACAGAAAGGAAGTAACGCACAACGCGATACAGAAAGGAAGTAACGCACAACGCGATACAGAAAGGAAGTAACGCACAACGCGATACAGAAAGGAAGTAACGCACAACGCGATACAGAAAGGAAGTAACGCACAACGCGATACAGAAAGGAAGTAACGCACAACGCGATACAGAAAGGAAGTAACGCACAACGCGAGAGGCGGAACAAGTCACACTCATGAACTCGCCGACATGAAGCTTCATCAGTGACATGACGGGGGTAGCCAGTGTCTGACGTCGTACATACGTTGAAGTTATTAAGACATAAAGGCAAAGGATCAGTGCAACTATGAGCCATAGGGGCGGGGCCCTTATTGGTTGCACTCTGGACACTCAACCAGTTGTCCACCAAATCCGTCGCCCAGCCCTTCCTGGAATACTGAAAAGCAAGCCCTCCATTCATATAATGATTATCTATGCTGTTTTTAAAGATGTCCAATGTGCTGCTACTGGAAATGGTTTCTGGCAGCTGGTTCCAGTGTTCTATTACCCTGTTGGTGAAGAAAGGCTGTCTTAACCTTGTCCTGCTGTGGTTAAGTCTAATTTTGAATTGATTACCTATAATTGCATCACGTCTGTTAAATTCAAACATTGCCCTCAGATATCCCTTCTCATGAGCATGAACAAATTCAAAGACCTCGATGAGATCTCCTCTGAACCTTCTATATCTAAGTGAAAGCATATTCAATTTTTTCAAGCTTTCCTCACCTGCCAGGTTGCTTATACCATTAAGACGCACCCTGGAGGGCCTCTGAAAATTACGCGCACTGGAGGGGGAGGGGGCGGATCTGAAATTCGCAGGGTGGATGGGCACGATAGTTAACTCTATTGTGTGCAAATTTCGTGACCTTAGGTCAATATCTTCACGGTCAAATGAGGTCCCTGGGACAGCAGTAGTTCAAGGAGGCAGAGTGATAGTTCATCTAGTGATAAAATAACTCCTCAGTATGAAAACGCCAAAGGTGGTTATGGAAAATTTAAGTGTATGATGTTTAATGCTCAGAGTATCCGGTCCAAATTTGATGAGTTCAAGTGTTATGTTGCTGAGGAGGAACCAGATTGTGTTTGCATTACGGAGGCATGGGTCAGTGAATGGTATTTCGGAGATAACTTGCAGGACTATGAGATCCAGGGATACAATACTTTTTCGTGCAATAGGGGTCCAGCAATGAAAGGAGGTGGTGTAATGCTCTATATGAATAGCTTATTCAGTTCTCAAAAAGTAGCAGGTGGGGATAAAAATGTGCCTGTGGAGTCCATTTGGCTTGATGTCACTGTGGGAAAAGGCAACAGCAATACTCTGAGGATAGGAGCTTTCTACCGATCAGGAACCCTGCCACATTCTCAGCAACTGGAGCTTGACAAGGTGATTTGTGAGGAAATCAGTAGAAACTTTGAGAGGAAGTGCCTTATTCTTGGTGACCTTAATATAAAAGGTTATGAAAATGCTGGTGTTTGTTCCAATCATGCAAAATGTTTAGGAAATGTCATGAAGAGGACCAGTTCTTACATGGGCGCTACATAACCAGTAGCAGTTGATGCGGCCTTAAGCCCAAATAATCAATCGACCTGTTCTTCCACCAGTTTGTATCGGAACCTACCAGGTATGGCTCATTCTTGGACCTTGTATTCTCGGATTTAAGTGACTTGGTTCAAGACTTGACTGAAGGAGAAACTCTGTGAAGAAGTGACCCTAACATAGTTAGATTCAAGGCATATGTAGGAGAAATTATTAAGGATAATTTGGTAAAGGTTCGAAATTTCAACAGAGCAGACTTTGACTGCATGAGAGCGGCTTTAAGTTCCATCAGATGGGAAGAAGAATTCTCCAATTTAAAAGCCTGTGAAATTTGGGAAAAGTTCAAATCTTATTTGAAGGAAATTCAGATTAGACATGTCCCCCAAAAACAAAGACGCAAAAGAAGGGTAGGAAAGCCAGCATGCCTTACACCAGACCTGATAAAAGCAATTAAGGCTAAGAAAACTGCATTTAGAGTCTTTAAAGAAGCTTCAAATGTCGTTAATCTACAGGCGTATCGAAAAGCTAGAGACACTATGAAGCAAGAACCCAGAGCAGCAAAACGAGCAGAAGAACTGGATTTAGCTAGAAACTGTAATGGGGACAGTATAAATTCTTTAGTTTCTACAAGCTGAGTAAAGTTTCTAGCACAATTGGTCCACTGGAAGTAAACGGGACTACATTGGGGGGAGGATAGTGAGATGGTTGAGGAGCTGGGGAAGCAGTTTAAATCAGTGTTTATATTGGAAGATATGACCAATCTGCGGACAGTACACCATAGTTCAGTGACATGTGATCTGACAAATGATGTTGATTTCATTGATAGTGAGGTTGTTTACAATCATATCAGGAAAATAAAAACAAGGCAGCGGGACCTGATGAAATTTATGCTAGGGTGTTGCGGGCAACTTAAAAGGAACTGACATTTCCACTTAGTATAATATTTTGTAGATCAGTTCCACAAAATGAAATTCCAACCGATTGGAAAAGGGCAAATGTAGTTCTTATTTTCAAGAAAAGAGAAAGAGGGAAAGTTGACAACTATAGGCCAGTAAGTCCCACATCCCTAGTCTGGACAGTACTCGAATCAATTGTCAAGGATAGAATAGTTAGTTATCTGGAAGGTAGCAAATTGATTCAAGGTACTCAACATGGGTTTAGAAAAGGACAATCGTGTCTGACAAATCTCTTGTACTTTTTTAACTTCGCCACAGAACAATTTGATCAGGGAAATCAGATTGATGTAGCATATCTTGACTTTAGTAAGGCCTTTGACAAGGTACCCCATAAACGGTTAATAATGCAGCTTCAGTCCCATGGTATTGTAGGTAGCATCTTAAAATGGATAGAGTTGTGGCTTTCAGATAGACAGCAAAGAGTGATGCTAAATGGTGCAGAGTCGTCATGGCAAAATGTTCTCAGTGGAGTTCGGTGACCCAACAGAAGGATTTAGGTGTTATTCTAAACACAAAATTGGGGGCATCAGAACAGACCAAGGAAGCCAGGAAGAAAGCACTGAGAATGATCAGGGAAATAAATAGGAATGTATCATACAGAAGTGAGGAAGTCATGAGGAAGCTTTACTGTGCATATGTCAGGCCACATTTGGAATATTGCATCCAAGCTTGGTCTCCTAGCTAGGAAAAAGATTGTTGTCTTTTAGAGAGGGCACAAAAGAGGGCTACAAAAATGGTTAATGGTATAAGCAACCTGGCATATGAG